>CAUYQV010095961.1:0-42371 GCA_963574575.1 Galagoides demidoff
GCGGGTTCGAATCCCCAGCCCGGGCCCGCCAAACAACAATGATGGCTGCAACCAAAAAATGGCCGGGCGTTGTGGTGGGTGCCTGTGGTCCCAGCTACTTGGGAGGCGGAGACAGGAGACTGGCTTGAGCCCAGGAGTTGGAGGTTGCTATGAGCTGTGATGCCATGGCACTCTACCCAAGGGGATAGCTTGAGGCTCTGTCTCAAAAAAAAAAAAAAAAAATAGCAGTTATTTAAAAGTTCAGGGCTAAGAGTAAATCATTCATAGCATCTATCTGCTGTTATGTTTTTGGAGTCTATGTAACCAAGCTGGTAAAAGTCACTTAAAACAACAGGATTTATAAGACTACTGAAATGATAGCTCAACATTTGACAGCAGTTCCTTCCTCCAAAGGTATGGAAGCCTATTTTTATTTCTCATTCGAAACTGAACAATTGTTTGGGCTCTGAATAAGCAGGATGGCTTGCCTTTGTTACCTACTCTGTGAATGAAACTTGATACAGCTGTGCATCTGAACTTTTTTTAAACAATTGTTGAAATTGAAGTATTTTTCTAAATGCCAACTTTAATTATTTTAAAATCCTCCCAAAATGCAACTAATAATGATTGTATCCTCAGTCACTGTATGCAAGTGGTGTTGAAGGATATTACCAGGAGGAGCTGGGTATGGTGGCTCACACCTATAATCCCAGCACTTGGGAGGCCACGGTGGGCGGATTGCCTGTACTTACAGGTTTGAGACTAGCCTGAGCTAGAATGAGACCTAGTCTCTAAAAATAGCAGGGTGTTGTGGCAGGCACCTGTACTGAGGGTGACATAGTGAGACTCTGATTCAAAAAAAAGAAAAAGTAAAAGAATATTACCATGAGGCTTTGGTATTTCAGATGAGATTGGGTGAGTTCAGGGTGATATGGCCGTAAACGAGGTTTTGATATTTCAGTTAGATATAGCAACTCAAATATCTACTCATTTGGGAATATTATGGTTTGGTCAATAAATAATAAAAATAAATGCCAATGTAACACTTTTTTAAATTGAAGATTGTGTATAAGCCACTGAGTTCATTGGTAAATGACTATGCTGTTGCCCAAGTTGTTGACAAACCTGCACACTGTAGACATAATTTCTGCTTAAATATTTATAATAGCAGCCAAACTTCAAGAAGAAAATGGAAACCTTTGTCACCTTAGGTTAAGCAAAGATTTCTTATATTACCAAACCAAGAGACCAAATTGATACATTTGGACTTCATCAAAATTGAAAACTGGTCTTTGAAGGGCTCTATTAAGAGATTGAAATGACAAGCCATACACTAGCAGAGAACGTTTGCAAATCATATACCTAACTTGTACCTAGAGTATAAATTACACATATAGATATAGGTAGGTATATATACACACACATACATTCTGAAACAAAGAACCCCATAAGAAATGGGCAGAAGATATGAACACTTTGTTATAGCCATACAGATGGCAAATAAGAGCATGAAAAGATGATTGACATTAATAGTCATTATGAAAAGGGATATTAAAACTATAATGAGATAATCACTAAACACCTATTAGAGTGGCTAACGTAAAAAGAGTGATTATACTAAGTGTGATGAGGATGGGAGGAGTTGTATTCTGCTGGTTGGGACACACAAAATGTACAGCCACTTTGGGAACCATTTTGTCAACCTCTTAAGCATATACCTGCTATATGATCTAGCAGTACAGTCCTAGGTGTTCATTCAAAAGAAATGAAAGCATGTGTCTACACAAAAACTTTTTATGTGAATGCTCTTAGCAGCTTTATTTGTAATATCCAATAAGTGGAAAATAACCCAAGTGTCCATCATTGGACATATTTACAGCCAGCTGTTTACCAACAGAGGTACAAAGGACATATGCTGGGAAAAGGATGGTCTCTTCAGTAAATGGCTCTGGGAGATGTGTAGGTCCATATGCAGAAGAATCAAGATCAGACCCTTATCTCTCACTGTGAACAAAAGTCAGCTCAAAATTCATTAAAGCCATAAGTGTAAAACCTGAAACTATTAGAAGAAAACACAGGGGAAAAGCCTTAAAAGTACAAAGTATCTTAGGTGGAAGTTGACAAATGGTTTTATATAAAACTAAAAAGCTTCTGCACAGTAAAACAGTCAACAGAGTGAAGAAACAACCTGCAGAATGGGAAAGATATTTGCAAACTATTCATTTGATAAATGATAATAGGGATTTATATACAGAATATGAGGTTAGTCAGTTAAGTTCATGAAGTCATCCTAGGAAAAGTGCCTCATACCCCATTGCTGAGTATCACTCCATTCCCCTCGGAAGTACTCCGTTAAGGCTATTAGATTGTACTGCTAGATGGCAGTGATACTCAGCAGCCAAGAATGTAGCATATTTCTAGGATAAGTTTGTGAACTTAATTATCAAACCTAGTATGACGCAGCTTTCCTCATGGTCAGTCCAGGAAAAGAATGAGTTCCAAAATTGCTCTGAAGGGTGGACTAGGTGCTGGTGTCAGCGCATACCTTCTCAAGGGGTATACCTGGCAGGTGACTAGTGATATTTAGCACTGAGGTATGCAACACTTTTTCTAGGATGAGTTTGTGAACTTAATTGACCTCATGTATAAGGAACTCATACTTCTCAACCGCAAAACTGAAATAATCCAAATATTTCTCAAAAGAAGGCATTCGGTGGCCAAAGGCATGAAAAAGTGCTTGAAATCTCTAGTCAGCGTAATGTGAGTCAAAAGAGGGCTAAGAAGCCCAAAGGAGCCTGGTAAGTTAGCCAGGGCTTTGGGTTTGGCTGTGGTGTTTGGGGCTGTGTCCTAAGGCTAAGGGACATTTTCTTTTTAAATGGTAGTGCAGTGTGTGAGTAAAAATTCCTTGGCTACAAGTGAAAGGATGGAATTATAAGTATTCACAGGAATTTGATGACTCCTAAGAGCAGCACTAGGTCTCAGGAAAAGCCTGGATTCATGGTCTGGAAACTCAGAGGAAAGCCAAGAGTCATCTCTGTTTCTTATCTGTTGTGGGTCTGCTTCATTATTTTCTCTTTCTCTGTTTGAAGCTTTAATTTCTAATGTAAAAACAGGCAAATTATGGTTCTATCTGGAGGACATTATACTAAGTGAAAGTAGCCAGGCAGAGAAAGA
Organism: Galagoides demidoff; assembly: GCA_963574575.1. Classification (NCBI taxonomy): domain Eukaryota; kingdom Metazoa; phylum Chordata; class Mammalia; order Primates; family Galagidae; genus Galagoides; species Galagoides demidoff. The sequence goes on from CAUYQV010095961.1 coordinate 3,154, forward strand.
TAAATATGACACGATTCACATATTTACTTATTCCTTCTTTATATACTGTTGATGAGTATCTAAATTAGTGCTGCCATTATGGAGAACAGTATAGAAGTTCTTTAGTGTATCTCAGAACTACATGTATTTTTTTTAACTAAATTAATTAAAAATATGCTCTCAAATAATTTGAAAATATTCTTTGCAGATCTTTACTAGATTACATTAAAAGACTTACATGTTACAAAAGAGAATTTTCATTTGTTCTATATGAATTCTTTTTCTTTGCACAATGATTCCTGCCTGTAACCCCAGCACTTGGTAGGCTGAGGCGGGTGGATTGCCTGAGTTCAGGAGTTCAAGACTCACCTGAGCAAGAGCGAGACCCCTCTCTTAAAAATAACCAGGCATTGTGGCAGGCACCTCCCAGCTACATGAGGCTGAGGCAAGATGGATCGCTTGAACTCAAGAGTTTGAGGTTGCTGTGAGCTGTGACACCATAGCACTCTACTGAGGGTGACAGAGTGAGACTCTGTCTCGAAAAGAAAAATTATTTTTCTTTGAATCATGAAGAAATGTCTGGAGACTCATTACAGGAAGAAAGGGGAACTAGAACTACTCTATTGGCTACATTATCAGCTACAACTGATATTTTCTGAAGTAGACATTTTTGTTTACTGGGCTTCTTACTTTTGACTGTTTTTCTCATTTTTTATTTAGAATTCTCTCCCAAACTGATTGGCTTGACTGGCACAAAAGAAGAAATTGATCAGGTGGCCCGTGCATATAGGGTGTATTATAGCCCTGGTCCAAAGGATGAAGATGATGACTACATTGTAAGTAAATGCTCAGGTAACCCATGCCCAGCTCCCAGAGCCCAAATATTCGTAGAGCTTTAAATGACTGACTGGCTTCTGAGATGAAAGAAAACCTAAGATTATTGCAAATTCCTTAGGAGTTGGGGCATTTAAAAGGGTAATGGAAGCATATTTTTTAAGTTTATGTTCCCATATTTAATTGCCTGTTTTTCTCTTCTGGTAACATATAACATTATAGGGCAATATAAAATCAGATACTTGGTACTATGCTGGAAATAAAGAGTAGCCGTCATGGGGCGGCAAAGTTTATTTTAGTTTAAAAACATTGTATTGGTTCTTTCTGTTTCCCTAGTGAAGAGATAAAAGAAATTGCCCATTTTTTTTTTTTTGAGACAGAGTCTCACTCTGTCTCCCTAGCTAGAGTGCTGTGGCATCATAGCTCACAGCAGCCTCAAAGTCTTAGGCTTAAGTGATCCTCTTGTCTCAGCCTCCTGAGTAGCTGGGATTATCGGCACCTGTCACAATGCCCACCTAGTTTTTCTATTTTTAGTAGAGATGGCATGTTGCTCGTGCTCAGATTGGTCTTGAACTCTTGAGCTCAAGCAATTCACCTCCCTTGGCCTCCCATAGTGCTAGGATTACAGGTGTGAGCCACTGCCCCCAGCCAGAAATTTCTCCTTTTGAGAAGCAGTTTTAGGCCATAAAGAACTGCAATTTTAGTGTGAATGAGAATTCTGAAAAGGAAGAGAAAAGATGAAAGCTATTGGAAGATAGACTTTCTGTATTTCATATCAGTTATATGCCTTATACAGATGAAGAGTTTACATTGTATCTTAATATAATTTCAGGTTTTTTCCCGTTAATTGTCATACCTGGTTTTTCTTTAATATTGTTTGGGCCAAGTATTTAATCCATGAGAGGCTTTCCAGCTGCAGAGCTGGTTTTGTGAAAAGAAAAATGTTCCGGACCCTGAATCACTGATCTACTAGCTCTCTGTGGCCTGTTCCAAGTGTGCTGTGCAGAGGAAACATTTCACTATGGTGCTTGGTCTTTACATTCCACTGTGATTTCTCTGTCACCTTTGAACCTGGAGATATTATGTGTCCCTATAGCCTGTGGTGGAAACTGAAAGCAGGCTTCTGGCTCCTTTGCCTTAATTCAGCCCACACGGTAATCTTATTTTCTAGTCTGCCATCTCATAGAGTTAGGGAAACTTAGAGTCACTGGGAAAAAAGACGAGAGGAAACAAACATTTTTCCTTAAGCCCTAATTCTAAAGCAAATAGAGGGACTGTCCTTTAGTTTCTTCTTAAACATAAGCAGCATGAGCAGGGTGAGGGAAGACCAAGGGCACAGTGGCCAAGAGAGGAAGCCAAGGAAAAAGAACTTTTCATACTTCTTTCCTTTTACTATAGAGAGTTGTATTAACTGGTTTTGAGATGACCTAATCTGTCTGACTTCCATCATTAAATGAATTTTATTAAATTATTTAAATGTATACATTCCTAAACTAGGTAACACTCCCTAGTCTTTACCCTTGAAGTTAAGAAATTTTACAAATAAAACCGACAGCCTATAAAACTTCAATTTTAAGACAAAATTAGTTAAAGCGAGGAGTCATTTTGCTGAAGCCAAAGTGCTGCTCACAAGAATGGGGTTTGGCCCAACTGTAGTTAGCTGCCCCTCTGTGTTTTTCTACTTAAAATACTTTGAAACCTATGATTGTATAGCCTGCCTTGACTGGTTGGTATTGACTCGGCAAGAATGTGTTGTGTTCCTATTATTTACCTATAACCAGAGGTGCACAGCTACTCACAAATAAACAAACAGAGGTTTGGTCACTGAAATTTATACTCACAATGCAGATAATCCAGAATACAGATAGTAATTTTTTTAATCTTATAAATTAAAATGCAGATATGTAAGTTTTATGGAAACTTCTTGGTTTAAAATTCTTGTTATAGAATATTATGCTAGGCCCCATTTTGAGAAGTACCATAAGAATTTGGTAAGTATCAATGAGCAGTTCATTGCTATACATTTGTGGAATCAACCAATAGGACGTGACACTCTCCAGCTTCTTAGGTTTTTCATTAGCATGATTTCTGTCCCTTGAGGTCACAGATTTTCATCTGCAAGATGGTTTGGAAAACTTCAGTTAAGAATTAAGGACATGCAAAAAATGAGAGAGTGCTTTAAAGGTTATTTGTGAGATATAATGGATTGAGTTTTTCTAAATCTCAAAAAGCAGAAAGAAAAGGTAAATTTCTGCTTTTGAATGGAATCTTCAGACTGATAATATATATAAAACTGGGTATGCCAAACATTTGGGATGCCATACAAAGCTAAATTTGCCCATTATTGCATTTACTGTATGTATAAAATTATATTATTATGTCAAGTATTAACTAGAAAATACTTCTGAAACAAGAACACAAATAGCTTTCAAACCTAATAAGAGAAGTTCAGTTTCATAATAAAGAAAATGTGGATTGTATAATGAGATGCCATTTTTCACCTACTAGCTTAGCAGTTGTCAGCAATGTCAAAATTGGAAAAACAGGAAATACATTGTTGGAGTGAATTTAGAATAACAGGTACTTCCATGCATTGTTGATTAGAATTAGACTGTTACATGCACCCTCTGCAGAGAGCCATTTGGCAGTATCTCTCAACATTTACAGTGAAATGCTTTTTTAGGTCAGAAATTTTACTTTTTGGAATTTGTCCTTCAGTTATACTCTGAAGTATTGTTTGTAACAAGAAAAGACTGGAAACCAACAAACCATTTTTTTTTTTTTTTGAGACGGAGCCTCAAGCTATTCCCCTGGGTAGAGTGCCATGGCATCACAGCTCAGAGCAACCTCCAACTCCTGGGCTCAAGCGAGTCTCCTGCCTCCACCTCCCAAGTAGCTGGGACCACAGGCACCCGCCACAACGCCCGGCCATTTTTTGGTTACAGTCATCATTGTTGTTTGGTGGACCCGGGCTGGGGATTCGAACCCGCCACCTTAGGTGTATGCGGCTGGCGCCTTAGCCGATTGAGCTACAGCCACCAAGCCAACAACAAACCATTTTTTAAAGAAACTATATACTGATTTAGAAAAATGTCCAATATGTTGTTAACTGAGAAAACAAGTAATGTATAGCATATTGTTACTTGTGGATGAAAAGAAGTGGGTAGTGGATATGTGCATACAATATTGAGTGCAGAGACGTTCTCTGGAAGAATAAAGAAGGAACTGTTGGCAGTGGTAGTCCCTCTAGGAGAACTGAGGGACTCTGGGGGTCCAGAATGGAAGGAAGCCTTTCCTTGTACATGTTTACTAAATTTTTTTTTTACATGCATGTATTACCTTTTCACAGAATACAAACTTATTTTAAAAAAACTTACACATTTAGAAAAACTTAGTTGCTCTCCAGTATAATTAGAAATAATGGCAACATGGTGATGAAAGATTGTAGACTTTGAAATTAGACACAGTCCAGGTTTTAAGGTTAGGTGTGATATTTACTAATTGTATAACTTACTCTCTAGCCTGTTGTATCATTTTTCTGGGAAGAGCATACCTGGCTGGTGACACATGAAAGAACTTGTCAATAAACACTAGTTTCCTTTTTCTATTCTAGGAAGTACTAGAACTTGGAAGATCATTATATTAGAATAAATGTCAGTCTGCTCTGCCCACAACCCAAATGAGTATTGAGAAGTAACCACTGACTAGTTTGACAGACAGATAGAGATAGAACAATATTTTTATATTTTTATTGTGCACTAGAAAGTAATTTATATTAAGAACACTCAGAAAATAATTCCACACACTAATTCTGTTTCTTAAGGGAAAGAGACTAGAAAAAAGAAAATTGAAAAAAGGAAAAAGGTATAAGTTACAGTGTCAGGCTTGAAGAGAGTACTGGAGACTTCATTCTGATTTCTTTATCACATGTGGAGAAGGGTAGATCCTCTCTGTTGCTCCTGTAGTAAGTTATTTCTTGACACATGAAATCACCAGCTGTTTGAACTCTTGTGTGCATTCTTTCCTTATTTGGGTAGGCAAGAGACTTCCTCCATTTGCTGTCCCCCTTATGAATATATGTGCATAAAAAAGTAATCACCTCACAGACATAGAATGTGTGCGTGGGTATATTTGGGGCAGTATCTCCAGTTTGGTATGTCTGAGCATGTGTCTTTCTTTTTGTCTTGCCAAGCAGTAATCAAGCCTGCAGTAAATTCCAAAGACTCTAAGTGACAGATCTGCTTATTTAAAATTGTATTTTATGGAAGCATCTAGCTAAAAAAATTGATGACTATTCTAAATTTAAGTTCGAGCTGGGAAGACTTTAAAAACTTCGCTGGGAAAATGGATAATGCATTTAAGATGACTCCTTGGGGCATAGCATTTACGGCCGCTGAGGATTTGCCTTTTGGGTGCTTTGCTTTAGTTAGGATTGTTCAGTGTAGTATATCAAAATCTCCTTGAGGAGAAACACATCTTTTCCAGTTTTTTGTTCCTGTTACTAATAAAGATTAAATAGTGTATTAGGATTTACAGATTATTTAATTAAACCAGTGGTTAGTTTTCTGAGTTTTTTGCATAAAACATGGTAGGCAGTAATGAAAGACAACCAGTTATCCCTAAAACTTAAAAGAATAAACCTAAGAACTACTAAAGAAGATAATTTTTCACCAACACTTTTAATTCCATGTGATACCTCTTTGTAATACGGTTAAGAGATCAGATGAGATATTTTACTCAAAATGAAATTATTTTCAAGCATGCATTGCTATTCCACAAGCACTGACTATTTTATGAAGTCCTGCAGCTACCGTTTCTTAGAACATGGATTCTTTTCTCAGGGAGTGTGTAGATGAGTATGTTAACAGAATTCCAAGGTCTAGCTGATATTATGTGCAGTAGCCAGTGCAAATTTCTGGACCACAAAAGATTTTATACCATCATTGCAAATATGCTGTGATAAGCTTAGGCCTTTTCCATAAATAATAGATACTACAAAGGTTATTTAAGCATTAATGTAAACTCTTATCCTACGGCATTTATTCAGTCAATTTTGCAGCTTATTTTGGTAATCTCTTTGTTATACCTTCCCCTTTTCTCTACAGGTGGATCATACAATAATAATGTACTTGATTGGACCAGATGGTGTGTTTCTAGATTATTTTGGCCAGAACAAGAAGAATGGAGAAATAGCTGGTTTAATTGCTGCACACATGAGGGAACACAGGAAAAAGAGCTAGCCAAACCAGCACTGCAGGATGCAGTATTCTCTTGCTGAAGAGGAAGGAAGCTTTGTCTCCCATAGGAGCCAACATATATATGCAACCTACAGGATGACCTTTGTACTATGAGAACATCTCCATTTTGGATGGGATGTTAACCTTGGGTTGAGCCAAAATAGATTCTTGGAAATGTAAAAATTATCACCTGAAGTCTTCCAAGTAGCTTTGGTAAGACCAGATTAAAGTGCAGTGAAGAGCGGACCTTGTGGAAGGCACAGCAGGGAGCGGCACAGCCAGTGCCTTTCCCCTGGTGAACAGGCCCCCCCCCCCCCACAACTTCCCTCCCTCTCCAGTGTGTTGGACCATGCTCATTCAGGTGATAGGACTGAATTGTGCAGAAAAGAATGTAATTCCCATAGTGCTTTAGCTTTCCTCTTCTTGAATTCTTTGCTCTTAAGTTCCTGGTAGCTGAAAACAGTCAAGTTACAATGGGTTCTCTGGCATTCAGAGTTAATCTTTATACTTGAAAGTTTAAGTTTTGTCTTCCTTGTTCATGAATATCATTGTCAGGTTTGCCTTTATGCCCTGTCAGCAGGTACTGATTTGATTAACGAAGGGGAAATCTATCGTTTGGAGAAAACCTTTAGTCCACTTTCAGTAGAGGTCTTTAAGTTTTAAGTAAATGTGCCCTATTTTCAATGACAAACCAAATGGAAATAAGAAGATACTGATTATAAGTATGATACAGAGTATTTTTTTGCATATAGGAGATTGCACTGCATGTAAAATAAAGGTGTATTTGGTTTTGTAACTCAAGCGCGCATGGCCGTTCTTATGGGTGGAGTGGGCATATAGACAGCACACAGCTCTCCAGGCAGAGAACTCAGATTCCAGGGGGTGGTAAGGTGGGTGCTTGTTGAAATGCAGGTTCCCAGGCCCAGAGGTGAATTCACTGAGTCTGGGGTAGGATGTAGAGACCTGCATTCAGAACTGATATCCCAGGTGACTCAGATGCTGGTGGTTTTGGAACTACACCTTGAGAAAGTATTTTGGGGTAAAATAATATAGCGTGTTAGCCAAAAAACTGTTGACTGATAGAATGAATTTTGACTTGTGTTTCTAAATTTAACTGCTCTGGATATCAGGGCTTGATTATATCACCTTTTCCACCTGAAGTTGCTATCCTCAGCAAGGTTCTCTGAAAGTTTTTCAGCAAATCCTAAGATGTAGCAAGTGTAATGCCTAGTCAGATGACAGATTCTTTTTACATCAGTTGTTTTTACATGCATATGAAATAGATATTTTGGTTTTTAAATTTTCAATACTTATGTTAAACCTAATGTAAGTATATCAAAGTAAAAGTATGAGAAAAAGAAAAACTATAACAGACTGTTAGAGGCTGAATTATGTCCCCCCAAATCCATGGGCTGAATTTCCATTCCTGTTACGAATATCAGGACTAAATATTGTATTAGGACTTATAGATATTTAATTAAACCAGTGGTTAGTTTTCTGGTTTCTGCTCATGAAATGTGGTAAGCAGAATTTAGGCAGTAATGAATGACTTCAATACTTCAGAATGTGACTGTATTTGGAGATAAAATCATTAAAGAGGTAATTAAAATAAAGCTATTAGCTACATCCTAGTCCAGGATGGCTAGTGTCCTTAAAAACAGGTTAGACCTATGTATGCACAGTGAGAAGACCATGTGCAGGTAGAAGGCAGCCCTCTACTAACCCAGGGGAGAGGTCTCCAGAGGAAACTGACTCTGCTGATACCCTGATTTTCGTTTTCTATTTTGATTTTTATTGTTTTTTGTGTGTTTGTTTGTTTTTCTTTTTTGAGATATAGACAGCTCTGTTGCCTGAGCTAGGGTGCAGTGGCATCATCATAGCTTACTGAAACCTCCAACTTTGGGCTCAAGCAATCCTCCTGCCTCAGCCTCTTCAGTAGCTACAACTGCAGGCAAACCCCCTGTGCCCAGCGAATTTTTTTTATTTTTTGTAGAGATGGGGTCTCACTGTGTTGCACAGGCTGGTTTCCAATTCCTGGCCTTAAGTGATCCTCCTACCTGGGTTTCCAAAGTGCTGAGATTTCAGGCATGAGCCACCACACCCACTCATGGATTTTGGCCTTCTATGCTCCAGAACGGTGGGAGAAAATAAATGTCTTGTTCAAGTCACTCAATCTGTGGTGTTTTGTTAAAGTAGTCCTAGCAAACTGAAACAGTAGTCTGTTCCTTAATAAACAACTGCCAAGATTGAGTTTATGTAAACTACTCAGAAGCAGTTATAACTTTTCTAGGAATCTTGTCAAGAAAGTGAGGAGCTCAAGGCTGCTATGAGCTACAATCAGGTCACTACACTCCATCCTGGGCCACAGAAAAATAAAAAGTGAAGAACTTACTACTAGAATGGTTTTATTTGATAAGAAATTAAGTATCTACAATGTCAAACATTTAAAAATGGCCTGTTTTAAGGCACCACACATTTGTGTGGCTCTCTTTGCAGCCAGTGGACTTCATTCTCAGCTGTTGCAGGTTAGAGCCCGTGTAATGATGCAGAGAGGGAACAGCAGCTTTTGAAGAAACCTTTTAGTTGGTTTAATCTGTGTCAAGATTAAGGCTTAAAGTGAGGATATTAGAATCAGGGAAGGGGGCTTCAGAGATGTCTTCCAAATCTCTTTTATCTATGCCCGTGAAGGAACCATCCTAGAGAATTAATGTATAAAACTTAGGTCCCAACTTCTGGTTACTTTCCTGCTTTTTCCACTGCTGTAGTGCATTTACAGTGACCATGTGAATCCTGCCAGAACTGGGGGTACTACGTGCCAGTGGAGCAACCTTGCAATTGTGGATCTTGGCTGCCTTTCCATGGAGTATCACTTGCAGATCATTGCCTGAGTAGGTTAAAGTGTTTTCCCAAGACTTCAATAGAATTTATATTTTAAGAAATGCCAGGCTCGGCGCCTGTGGCTCAAGTGGCTAAGGCGCCAGCCACATACAACTAAGGTGGCAGGTTCGAATCCAGCCCGGGCTGCCAAGCAAAAAATAGCTGGGCATTGTGGCAGGCACCTGTGGTCCCAGCTACTTGGGAGGCTGAGGCAGGAGACTCGCTTGAGTCCAGGAGTTGGAGGTTGCTGTGAGCTATGATGCCACAGCACTCTACCCAGGGGGACAGCTTGAGGCTCTGTTTCAAAAAAAAAAAAAGAAATGCCATTTGTTTATTTGAAAATTAGAGGAATTCTGTCAGTGCAGTAGGCATGAAAATACTTAATGCATCTGGCTGTTCACGAGGCAGCTGAGACCTTACATCTAAGAGCTAAGATTTACTGAGTACCAGTATAACATTTGTGTGAGTTGGGAGGCTAATGAGAATCTCATAAAACAATTTGAAATTGTAAATGCATCTACACAAGGTATTTTAAAATAGCTTTTATCATTTTTAAATTTAAGGTTAAAAGAAATTAAAATTTTCAAATCATCCATTATCTCCCAAACACAGCCTAGAGGTACAGTTGAAAGAATTATACAGTGATCACCCATGCATCTGTCAAATACATTTCGTGATTTTTTTCTTCTGCTCATGTAGGAAATTTGTTCATAGGGAGGCCACAAGTTTTGTGCCCCTCATCACAATGACCTCAGATTCCTGTTGGGTATGTCATAAACAGAGGAGCCATTCTTCAACCCCTGCTCTGAGCACACCCATTGCATTCTCTTCTCGATCACTAACCACCCCAACTCCTGCCAGAGGTAAGCATTGTTCTGACGTCTATCACCATGGGTTAGTTTTCCCTGTTATCACCACACTACTTCTCCCTAACACAATTATCCTTGTTCAAGAAATAAAAAGGAAAGAAAATTAAGGCCAAGTACAGTGGCTCACACCTGTAATCCTAGCACTCTGGGAGGCCAAGGCAGGAGGATTCAGTGACCTCAGGAGTTCAAGACCAGTCTGAGCAAGAATGGGACCCTTTCTCTACTAAAAATAGGGAAAAAAGGGACCCTGAACAAATTTCCTACATCAGCAGAAGAAAAAAAATCACGAAATGTATTTCACAGATTCTTTCAACTGTATCATATTTATGAAAAATTGCCTGATAAAATATTGGAAAATTTTAAAAAAAAGAGAAGAGAACACAAGGGAAGCTTCAGGATGATGGACATGTTCTACCTCAGTGGTTCTCAGCCTGAGGGGCGTGGTAGTCCATTATCCATTTTCTGTTCAAAGATAACACAAAGGTAAGGGACCCAGGCTTGAGACAGAGTCTCACTGTGTCGCTCTGGGTAGAGCATCCTGGTGTCACAGCTCACAGCAACCTCAAACTCTTGGGCTTAAGCAATTCTCTTACCTCAGCCTCCCAAGTAGCTGGGACTAAAGGTACCCTCCACAATGCCCGGCTATTTTAAGACATGGGGTCTGGCTCTTGCTCAGGTTGGTATCAAACCTGTGAACTCAGGCAATCCACCCACCTCTGCCTCCCAATTGCTGGGATTACAGGCGTGAGCCACCACATCCAGCCTGAGCCTCCCAGTCTTAAGAGTTTGTACGGAGAGCCTTCCCCTTGGATCTGCTGGGCACCAAAGTCTTGTGATGACCTGGAGGTGGTTCTGCCATTACAGTATCACCATCTAGTGTGTCCTTATTGTGTAGGCGAGGGAAGGCCTAAGTGGGGTCTTATCTGTAAGTTTTTACAAAGCTAATACTAGAACTTTCTTGGCAGTCTTGCTGCTCAAGTGTGGACCCTGGGCCAGCAGCATCACATCACCCGGGAGCATCTAGGGATTCAGAGTCTTGGGCCCCTTTGGGTCTCCTCAGACAGAATCTGTATTTTCACAAGATCCCCTATAATTCTTATGCATGTTGGTCCTCACCCCCAAAGAGTCTACCCATTTTTTTATCCATTAAAGAAAGGGGAAAAGTAAATAAAAATAATAAAGTAAGTAATTTTTCCCTGACCAGGAAACTTTTTTTTTTGAGACAAAGTATCACTATACTGCCCTGGGTAGAGTGCAGTGACATCACAGCTTACAGCAGCAACCTCAAATTCTTGGGCTTAAGTGATTCTCTTGCTTCAGTCTCCCAAGTAGCTGGGACTACAGGCGCCCGCCACACACCCAGCTATTTTTTTGTTGTTGTTGTTGTTGTCATTGTTGTTTAGCTGTCCCAGACCAGGTTCGAACCTGCCAGCCCAGGTGTATGTGGTTTGCACCCTAACCACTGAGCTACAGGCACCAAACCAGGAAACTCCTTAATTTTGCTTCCAGAAAATACTTATTAGGAAGAGTCTCTCAAGTAAACAAACTACATTTTCCAATAATTATTTTATTGCCTCATTTAAAAAATTGTAATCAAAGGCCAGGTGCAGTGGCTCATGCCTGTAATCCTAGCACTCTGGGAGGCCGAGGGGGATAGATTGCTTGAGCTAAGGAGTTGGAGACCAGCATGAAGAAGAGTGAGACCACATGTCTACTAAAAATAGAAAAACTTGCCAGTGTGGTGGTGCAAACTTTTAGTCCCAACTACTCGGGAGGCTAAGGCAAGGGGCTCACTTGAGCCCAAGAGTTTGAGGTTGCTGTGAGCTATGACATCACAGCACTGTACCCAGTGAGTGGTGACAGAGTGAAACTGTTTCAACAAAAATTTTTTTTTAATCAAAGACATCATCACTCTCTGTCAGAGGACATTGTTCAGCACAGGATACCAAGAGTTTCTCCAATGTGTTGATAGAATTCCATCAAAAAGCAAAGAGACAGACTGTCTGGTTAGACTGTGAGGCTCAGTGCATTGTGAAATATGGAACTGAAACCAGATTGAGGACCATCGGATCTCTGTGGGCCCTGGTGTAGTCAGGCTGCTGAGAACCGCTGATGGAACCAAGGGAAGCTGACAGAACCTAACTGTCTCCCGGTCAGCTCAGGCTCTCGTAAGGTGCTCTTAGAGAAGAAATCAAGGCTACAGAGCCCTGCAAGGATTAAATTCCATTCACAACAGCAACAGGCAAACATTTAGTGTCCAAAGCAGGGCAGGACTTGGGATGGCTTGCTTTTCCCTCTGCTGGCTGGCCTTGGGGGCGTTCCCCTAACTCATGGACCCCTGCCCACATAAGTACAGAAGGCACTGTCTGCAATGTGAGAGAGCACAGCACCAAGCAGTCACTGATTCATTGATGAAGTCAAACTTTTTTTGATCATCTATGTTAGGCTAAGTACTAGGATATATAAGTAGACACAGTCCCTGGAGAGTGCCTCTGGGATCAAATAACCACAGAAAAGATAAAGAATAAGATGATTTTTAGACATTCTGCCGCAACCAGTTTGCCAACCAGTATATTTAAAATTAAACTCTCTTGATTGTTTTATGTATCTAGTCAGTGTCCAGTGTAAATATGCAAACACCAGAACATTACATTTAAAGATGATTAATTTGCAATAACCACACAGAATCTATAACAAATTTGAATAAATTTAGTGATTCAAAATCTATATGAAGAAAATTATAAAATTTTAGAAAAAAATTTAACAGTGACTTAGAAACATAGTTGCTCCTTGATGAAAAAAGACTCAATGGTATAAATATGTCAATTCTCTCTTACTTCAATCTTCAGCATAGTTTTGATAATTTTTCAATTCCAAAGGGTTGCCAGGGGATATGAAGGAATTTTGAGACGTGGTAGAAATGATCTATGTCTTGATTGTAGTAGTGGCTACATAACTGCATATATTTGCCAAATTTCTTTGAACTTTAAAAGGGTGAATTTTAGTGTATATCAATAACTCTTTAAAAAATTGCAGTGGCATTTTTATGGATTTCAACAAAAATATTTGGAAAATGTAAAAAATAGTTATAGGTAGATAAAGGAAGTTAGTGGAAATAAGAGCAAGTAGGAGGGACTTCCCTTATAAATATTAAGGTATGTTACTAAGCCAGATAGTATAATTACACAGTGTTTAACAGAAAGATTAAGTTAGAAATAAAAGTATGGAAAAAGATCTATGTTATATTAAACTTTATAATATAACACAAGTACTGTATTGAAGATTATTAAAAAATAATATTGGAAGAATGATAAAAAGATGAAAAGGCTAGGTTCTTATTCTATATCCTACATTAAAATGAACTCTGATGATTTAAAAACTTAAGCAAAAAAATAATAAAAGTAGGAAATCTATGTGAACAGTTACACTATTTGGGGATAGGTTTACCCACAGTGTCATGGTGAATGCCTTCTCCACATTCCTGAGGGAAGCAGCCCACAAACACCTATTGCTGAGGAGCGGCGGCCATGAACTCCACCACAGGATCACACCCCTGACAGCCCAGAGCTGGTCAGTTTCTAGGCTGGACCCATCAGATACTCTCTGGAATGTGAACAAAGACTGTGGCTGACCAGCAAGGGGGGTTGAAGCAGGAAAGTCCTGATGAAGAGGGCCAGCGACAGGCCAGAGGTAGCCATGAGGAGCCCTGTGCAAGCTGAAGGGATGAATATAGACCAGTAAGCAAAGGTAGCCCACTGCCAGAGAAGGAAGCGAGTGTATGAAAGAAAAGGGGGAACCCTAGAAAGGAGACAGGGAATTGATGGACACGGCTTTGGGCATTGCTTTAGGTATTTTTTTTTCCTTTTCCTTGAGACAGTCTCTCACTCTGTTTCCCTGGGCAGAGTGCTGTGGCATCACAGCAAGCTCAAACTGGGTTCAAGAGATCCTCTTGCCTCAGCTTCCCTTGAAACTTTGTTTTGAGGCTTTCTGACACAGTTAATGCCTGCGTAGTTTACATAGTTTACCCTGATCAAAACAACATGGAAGTGGGACAAGTTCCCACAGGTTAGAACCAAGATGGAGAACTTAACCTCCTCTTGACCTTTCAGTTTCATTATGCACTTCATTGCCATAAAACACTCTAAGGAAACCTCCCACTCCTGCCATTTGCCTAATGCCACGCCACTTCCTGTTTGACCATAGTCAGTCAAAAGGAGGGTGTCACTCTAATTCTAGGAAAACACCACCCCTTTCCAAGAAATGCCATGAATATTCCTCCCCTTGTTTAGCTTATAATTAGGCTGTCATTCAAATCTAGAGCCTGATCATCGGGCCAGCTCTCCAATACAAGGAGAGCTAGCCTCTGCTCTGTGGAGTAGATTTTCTGTATGTATTTTCTAAATAAAACTTACTTTCACTTTACACTGGCAGCTCACTCCTGAATTCCTTCCTGTGAGAAGCCAAGGACCCACTTGGACTTAACTGATTCCCAGCATTGGGAGTCACTTTCCTGGGCCACCTGGACCAGTAGTCTCCAAATTTTGTCATGAAAGCAATCAATTAAAAAAAATTGACATGTGTCCTCCAATATATGTACATTTACTTATTTATAAATTATATACATGTACTGCTATGCAAATATATTTAGAATTTGTTGCCAGGGTGGTTTGTGGAAATAAAGAAAAACCCAAAATTTGAAAGGATAAGATAGATAAATTAGCTCAGATGGTAGATACATGGGTGTTTTTTATTCTATAAACTGCATATATTTTTCATATTCTTATGTAAATTTGCTCTTTTTTTTTTATAAAAATTAAAATTAAAAATTATTTTCCCCACATTTTATATGTAATTTCGTCCCACACTCAGTGTTGAGTGTCCTCCTGACCTTGGAGGTCCCTGCCTTAGAGTTCCAGAGTGTTCCAGTTTCAGATCTACTGGGCATTGTCTTACAACACACATTGGCCCCTCCTCCCCTTTCTCTAAACATTGTGAATGAGCCTGTATTTCTTAAAATGGTGAAAGCCAGACTAAAATAATAGGAAGCTTTTATAAATGTGATACCAAGGCAGAAAGCATAAAGTAAGTCATTGCTAGGCTTGATTGAAAACATACAACCCTAACCCGATCCCCAGGATATAAACAAAATTTATAATCTATAAGGAAACAGAAAATGCACACCCTAAGAAAAGGAAGGACAAAAGACACAAATAGCCTTAGGAAAGAAGAATACTGAATAGTTAATAATTCAATTCAAATAAGGAAATTTTTGTCTCAGGTTGATAGATACTGAAAAAGTGATTTTACTCATTGGGGATGGGGGAGAAATGGACTCTCACATGGACTAGTGGAAGGCAAAGTGTGGCAGTCTTTCCGGATGGCAATTTATCAACATGCCACTGTTTTATCCACTGTAGATGTGTATTTTCCAGATCACCTATAGCTGGGCATCTAGGTTGTTTTCTATTATTTACCTTTTCTATGATCCATTATTACAAAAATGTTGCAGTGAACAAATCTTTGTGCATATTTATGATTCTTTCATTAAAATAGAGCTACTGAGTATATTTACTAATACACATGAAAAGATTTTCAATATATAGTTTGAGTGAAAAAGTAAATTGCAATCATTTGTTCCCGTTTTTTGCATAAACACAAAAAACACCAAGATGTTAACAGTTGGCAAAAATGGTGGTATGTTTGGCATGTAATCCTAGCACTCTGGGAGGTTGAGGCAGGCGGGTCCCTTAAGCCCAGGAGTTGCAGGTTGCTGGGAGCTAGACTGACACCACAGCACTCTAGCCTGGCCAACAGAGTGAGACTGATTGCACAGTGTAAGGGGATACAGCATACACCCTGGGTGAAGGGCTCACCTGAGAACTTTACCTAAGAAATGCAAACAACAGAGCCTAATTTTTACCCTCATATTAACTGAGGTTTTTAAAAAATGGTGGTATGTTTATTATGATTTTTATTTCCTTATTTTAGAGTATCTATTTTCAAAACCTGCCTAAATGAACATATATTTACTTTGTAGTAAGGTGTGTCGATTTTAATCGAGTCACCGTTGTTTCTTCCCATGCAGTGCTGAGTGGGACAATGAAGCCGCGACCAGGTTTTGCAGGGCTAGTGGAAAGAAGTAGCAGCTACCCTGCTCAGTGCTCTCCAGCAGTGAAACACAGACACTGAAGTTTACTGTTTTTATTGTTGCAACGTGAGCTCAATTTGCTTTTAGTGGAACAGAAGCACGGCAGGACTCAGGCTCCTGATTCAGAGCTGGGGGAAGTCTAGGAAGGAAGTGCTCTCGGGAATGCACCGTCGAGGACATTTGCCCTAGAAAATGTCCTACATGGAGATGGATAGCCCAGCTGCCCTCCCCAACTCTTCAGCACACATACACACTTTGAGGATAAAGACAGTCCTTCCTCTTTTTAGTGAGTGGGGGGGTGGGGCGGATAAAGACAATGCTTTCTTTCAAGTGGATCTCTCTTGTGCCTTAAATCAGTGGTCCCCAACCTTTATAGCACCAAGAACTGGTTTCATGGAAGACATTTTTTTCATGGACTAAGAATGGGAGGGATGGTTTGAGGATGATTACGTGCATTACATCTCCATGTCAGATCATCAGACATTAGATTCTCATAAGGGTGAGCAACCAAATCCCTCATATGCACAGTTACAGGAGGGTTCCTGCCTCTAATGCAGCTGCTGATTTTGACAGGAGGTGATGAGGCAGTGATGTAAGCAATGGGGAGCAGCTGTTAACAGCAGATGAAATTTCTCTCACTTACCTGCAGCTCAGCTCCTGCTATGTGGCTCAGTTCCTCACAGGCCATGGACCAGAACCAGTCTGCCACCCAGGGAGGTGGGGACCACAACCTTAAATCACAGAATCAAAAGACAGCAGAGCCAAAAAGGCATTGAGAGTTCATTTAGTTCAACTCCTTTTTCTCCCCAGAGGAAGAAATTGAAGCCCACGTATTGAAGTAATTTTGATTTGTGTAAGGGAAAAATTATTTGTCCCATAATTCTAGAGGAGACCATCAGAACTCAAGTCCCTCTGGGAGCAGTAGGACAGCCTGATGCACAAGGTCTTCCCCCAGCCCTGTTACTCTGGGCAGATACTTCCCACAGAGTCATCATTTCCCCACCAGTTAAGTGGGGATTAGTCCCCCTGCTCTGCTATTCTCCGGGGATTGGTGGAGGCGCAAATAAGCTAAGGAAACAAATGGGAAACATTCGCAATATACAAGAGAGATTACTAAAATCCTTAATATGTGAAAGTTCTCAAGATAGAAAAATATTAACATTTCAAGAGGAAAAAGGGCAAAGGATATAAAGACTTTTCATAGAACTATAAATGACCAGCAAGTAGGTAAGATGAACCACCACATAAAAGAAGAAAAGCAAATTAAAATGCCAGTAAGTGGGCAGCACCTGTGGCCCAAAGAAGTAGGGCGCTGGCTCCTATATGGAGGTGGTGGGTTCAAACCCAGCCCTGGCCAAAAAGCAAAAAAAAAAAAAAAAAAAAAAAAAAATAACGCCAGTAAGTTACTGATGTGAATTTTTCTGGCTGAACTAGTTGAAGCTGGATGAGTAAATGGTGGTAACTTTCCAGATAGTTCAGTATTAAATTCCTGTAAGTAAGCAATCTCCTATACAACTACAATTTCATACCTAAGAAAATTAACAAAAATTCTGTAAATATTACCTAACATCCAGTTTATGTTCAGATTTCTTCAGTTTGTACCACAAATGCCTTCTTAGGTTACTCCTTCCCTCCCTCCTTCTTTCTTTCCTTCTTTCTTTTCCACCTAGGATCTAAGCCAGGCTTAGGTAGTATTCACTTGGTTCTATCTCTTTGGTATCTTTCAACCAGAACAGGCTCTTCAGATTTTTTTTTTTTGCAGTTTTTGGCCAGACCTCCGGCATATGGGGCCAGCACCTTACTCCTTTGAGCCACAGGTGCTGTCCTAGATTTTTTTTTTAATGATATTGATTCATTTTTAACTATCTAGGCCAGTTTTCTTGCAGAATATCCCACATTTTGGATCTGATTGTTTCTTCATGGTGTCACTTTCCTGAAAACACGAAGTTGTGCCTAACGGCTTGATTGGGTTCAGGTTAAACATTTTGGGGTGTCCTGGGCAGCACTTGCTGCCTCCCACTGGGATGTTCAGGCTGCCTCCCTCTCCCTGGTCCTATTTCCTCACCTGCTTAAAGTGGTGAATCTTTTTCTCTCCGATACCCCTTCCCCCAGAGGTTTTAGCATCCATCTACTGGTGATCTTTGCCTGCATGGATTATTAATTGGGGGTGACAAAATAATGATTTTTTCTAATGTTATCATTCTATGTTTATTAATGGCATTCTTCTGTAAAGAAGAACCCCACCCCTCCACCCCTGTCACTTTAGAACTCACAGATTATTCTCTACTTGATGTGTTGATATTCAAATACAGTCACTATTCTTTCAGATGCTTAAATCCATCCCCACTCATTGCTCTAATTCAAATTAACATTCACAGAGATTTTCCTTCTTCTATTTTAGACTTGTGTCACTTAGAGTGAAAATCTTGGTTTGTCATAAGTACATTGATTTAGTATTGGCATTACCTAAAAATACATTAAATAGTTTCAAATTATAATTCAGTGTCACAACTAATAAAACTACTGAGGGAAGTTTCCCGTTTCTTTGCAGTTCTTTTTACATTTTGAATGTATCTCACTGACTGTACAGGGTACTTTTCAAAATTGATAAGGATTGGGTCTTTACTAAGTTATTTACGTTATTAATTTTGATATACATTAGGTTTGTTCATGCTCTGCATTCAGTTTCAGGATTTGCTTTTTCCTTTGATTTTTCTATTTCAATTTGTTTTTGAATCTATAAATCACTTACATGGTTCAAAACTCAAAATCATACAAGAAGGCATATTCTTTTTTTTTTTTTTTGAGACGGAGCCTCAAGCTATCCCCCTGGGTAGAGTGCCATGGCATCACAGCTCATAGCAACCTCCAACTCCTGGGCTCAAGCGAGTCTGCCTCTGCCTCCCAAGTAGCTGGGACCACAGGCGCCCGCCACAACGCCCGGCCATTTTTTGGTTGCAGCCATCATTGTTTGGCGGGCCCAGGCTGGGGATTCGAACCCGCCACCTTAGGTGTACGTGGCTGGTGCCTTAGCCGACTGAGCCACAGGCGCCGAGCCAAGAAGGCATATTCTTATGGTTTCTGCTCACCCTCTATAATAGGTACCATTGTCATTAGTTTCTGGTTTATCCTTCCCATGTTTCTCTTTGCAAAAGTGAGCAAGTATGTCTCCTTCCTTACATAAAATATTGCATCCCATATACCCAGTTCCAGATCTTTATTTTTTTACATGTAATATGTTCTGGAAATTATCAGTTCATGAAGATATTTTCTAATTCTTTTTAGTGGCTGCATAACATTCTGTCATGTGGATATAGCACAATTTATTCAGTCAGCCTCCTCTCAATAAACACTTGGGCTACTTCCTGTCTTTCACTATTATGAACAGTGCCACAATAAATAACCTCACATTTACAATGTTTCAGGATTTGTGAAAGTGTATCTTAGGAATAGGTTCCTAGAAGTGGTTTGGCTGAGTCAAAGGGAAATTACATATATAATTTTGTAAGTATTTTCTAACTGCCCAGCGTTCGGAGTGCCTGTCATCTAGATGGTTAAAGGGTGTGTTTTCAATATGCATTTCTCTTAAAATAAGGAAGGGTGGAGCATTTTGTCATACATTCTGAGGCCATCTGTATATCTTTCTATAATCTGCTTGTTTGTATTTCTTCTATCTGAGGCTTTTTGTTGTTTTGTTTTGTCTTTTTCTTCTTAAAGTCTAAGCACTATTTATATATTAAGGAGATTGGTTTGACTCTTTGTGATGTAAGGTGTAAATATTTTCTTTCATTTCGTATTTTCACTGTGTTTTTTTTTGCTATAAAGATTATTTTGATGTTGAACTTATCTATTTTTTATTTTACTGCTCTGAATTTGGAGTCATAATGGGCTTTCCTCACTCCTGGGTTATAAAGGAATTCACCCATGTTAGCTTTTAGTCTTTGCTTCATTCCTTTACACTCTGATCCGATACATCTGTTATTTAATCTGGTATATGGTGTGAGGTATGGATTCAAATTCATCTTTTTCCAAGTGACCATCCAATTTTCCCATTGCTTCTTATTAAAGAATCCATCTTGCTTCACTGACTTACGATGTCACTGTCATATATCAACGTTCCATATGTTTGGGGGCCTCTTTTTAGACTTTCTATGATGTTCTTTCTGTTAGTTTGTCTCTTCCTGCACCAGTAGGACACTCTTCATTACATAGACTTTATACTAGTGTATGAGGTCTGGCAATTAAGTTCTAGGATGAGATTGTGAACTTACTTGTCTTAATCTAATATGATGACAGCTCTGATAGCCATTCCAGAAGAAGAGTTCCAAAATTGCTTTGAAGCGTGGACTAGGTGCACATTGGTGCACAGCTTCCCAAGGGGCGTACCTAGAAGATATGTAACACTTTGTCTAGAATTAGTTCACAAATTTAATTGTCCAACTCATATGTATTACCTATTTTCAAAAATTTAATTAATACTTTTAAAAAGACATTGTATGAAGTATGGTTCCCACACTGCCAATAAAATAACAAAATTTCAAGAGTGTTATATAGTATGTTATAAGCACGCTATTCAAGGAGGGGTAAAGATTACCAGCATTTTTTCACCTTTGCTAGGCACTGCTTTAAAGATTGTATGCTTGTTGGTTCATCTGATGCTCACACAAACTCTGTGTGAGGCACCATAACTATGTATAATAGAAAAGGAAACGAAGGCACGAGAGAGGTGAAGAAATGTGCTTGGTGTATGGGTCTAGAGTGTGAGGTGCCAAGATTATAATGGAGTTTAGTTTGACGTCCAAACCCCGCTATGAACCACTTCACTGGCTATGTGGGAAGAAATCAGGAGATAGATGACATGAACCGGAATGTTTGCAAAGTTAACCAGAGCAAACTTCTCGAACATGTCAAACTTCAATCTGTAAGTGAAAGAGAGAGCTGGTGCTGAAAGGTGGCCAAGTAAGGCAATGATGCCACACAGAACTGGGAAACCTATGGAGAGGATCACAGAGGAGGGTGAGAGTCAGGTCCAAGGCACTCGCTGGCAGAGAGAGCACCGCGTACCTGAGGCGGTGCAGCTGGCAGCTGCTATCACAAGTCTGCCTTGGATGCAGGTGATTGATGGGACCCCGTGGCTGGCAGCATAGAGCAGTGTGATGGGAACAGGGGAGAATGCTCCACGCAGGACAGAAGGAGTCAGATTCCAAGGAAAAGTGGGGTATAATGAGGCAGGCGTGACACATAGCCTTGCCAGAGGATTTGGGGATAGGAGTTAGAGCAATGAACAAACATTCATAAATTTCTTGTTAAACCTGGGAAGAGTGGAAGTGAAATCAGGGACATGTTAGCCCATATTTATGAGGATAATACTATGAAGTAAAATTCGGTGTACAAAAGGATTAAATGTTTCTCTAAGGGGAGAGAAACCGTCATTGATGAAGAGAGGTCAGGGCAGCCAATAATGAGCAGAACTGACAAAAACCCTATAAACATGTGCTAAATCATGCATCAAGATGTGAGAAGCATAGCAGACCAGTCAAACACGGATAGAGAAACAGGAAAATCTTAACTGAAAATTTCGGCCAACAGCTCATGGCTCTTGAGTCACAACAATATACCAGCTCACACAATGTCGGTGACAGAGTTTTTAACCAGTAAACAAATAATTGTATTGGAACACCTTCCCTACTCACCTAATCTAGCCCTCACTGACTTTTTTCTTTACCTAAAGGTAAGGGAAATAGTAAAAGGAAAACATTTTGATGACATTCAGGACATCAAGGGTAATATGATGACAACTTTGATAGCTACTCCAGAAAAAAGCCCCAAAATTGCTTTGTAAGGTGGACTAGGCGCTGGTGTTGGTGCACAGCTGCCCTAGGGCAGTCCTGCGAAGGGGACTACAGTGATATTCAGCAATGAGGGATGTAGCACTTTTTCTAGGACGAGTTCGTGAACTTAGTTGTCGGACGTTGTACGACGGCTCTGATGGCCACTCCAGCAAAAGAGTTGCAGAATTGCTTTGAAAGGTGAACTAGGTGCTGGCTTTGGTGCACAGCTTCCCAAGGGGAGTACCCCGAATAGTCGCTGCACTTGGAGATGGGTGTCCCTTTATTACACTTCCTACTTATCTGTACGTTTGAAATTTATCATAATAGAAAGTTTGGAAATTGGAAATTATCGAAGGTGACCATAGTGATAGTCGACAGTGAGGTAGGGAGCATTTTTTTCTAGGATAAGTTTGCAAAATAAGTTTGTATACCAGGCACATAGTTCAGAAGTTACAAAAAGATAAGTGAGAAAGATCAAAAGAAAGTCTTGATTCTGTCCTCTGTCCCCTCAGCCACCCGATTCTCCCAGAGGAAAAGAAACTTCTGAGAACTCAGTAGCTGTCTGGTGCCCACTGACTTGGCTTCACTGTGTTTGCTCAGCTCCCTATATCTTCCCTACTCAGGCCTGAGTCCTGCCATTCCTCCTCTAGGACACTGTCCTGCCACCTGGGCTGCTCAAATGACTCTTGCCACCTCTCCAGGCCCCACCCTACCACCTCTTCACAGTGCACCCTTGTCTTCCCTCCCTCCCTGGGGCCCTTTGCCCACCTTGTCCAGCTGGGATTTCTTTCTCCTTCATTTGAACACTGCAGGTATGCATGCCAGCTTGGTCACTTTTGATTTGTACCACACTGTTCGTTGGGGCAAATGTTCCATCCTCTTCTCACCCTTAGAGACGGCCACCTCCTCAGAAGCAGACACTGAACCTTCTGCATCTGTATCTCCCTGGGGCTATTGTTCAATAATGTTTATGTTACTAAAAAATTAATAAAATGGGAAGAATGTTCTAGACAAAAAGAAACTAAAGAGACAGGACCACAATTATAATGGCTAAAACTAGATTCAATCCTGATCAGGGGAACTGGAGAGAACTTAGCTATCCAGTTGTTATCTCTATTTAAATTAGATATTTTTTTTGTGTGTGGAGACAGAGTCTCACTTTGTCACCATTGGTAGAATGCAGTGGTATCACAGCTCACAGCAATCTCACATTCCTGGGCTTAAATGATTATTCTCGTGTCTCAGCCTCCTGGGTAGCTGGAACTACAGGCGCCTACCACAACACTGGGCTATTTTTTGAGACAGGGTCTGGCTCAGGCTGGTCTCAAACCTGTTAGCCCAGGCAATCCACCTGCCTCGGCCTCCCAGAATGCTGGGATTACAGGCGTGAGCCACTGTGCCTGGCAAATTAGAGAAATTTAAATGTGGACAACCCAAGAGATGATATAAAATTATTGTTAATTTTATTAGGTGAGAAATGGCATTGTGCAGATTGCCCTTATTCTTAAAAGTTACACACTAAATTATTCAAGGGCAAAGGAGCACGATGGTCTACTACTGACTCTCAGTTGGGACAGCAAGGTAAGACACAGGAGGCCAAGAGAGAAGAGAAAGAGGGAGAATGCACATGGCCAAGTGCAACGTGCTAATAGTCACTGCACTTGGAGATGGGTGTCCCTTTATTACACTTCCTACTTATCTGTACGTTTGAAATTTATCATAATAGAAAAGTTTGGAAAGTGTGTTTGGTTGAAAAACTAAAAAGAGAGTTGTGGCCCCGCTCTGCTTGAATTTCTTCCTGGGTCTCTGGGCATTGGCCCAGGACTCCCACCCTTCACTTCAGGTCCAGAGAGCAGTCTTGGCCCAGAAGGGCGAAAGGGGCAAGTGTCACAGAGGGGTGCAGTTGTGCAGGCAGCCGCCTCCTAAGCTGGCTTGCATTCCTGAGACACAATACATATTTTTTTTCAGCTCATCCAGAGATAAATGCAGCTCCCTGCCCTGGCTTCGGAGATTAGCTCCAATTGTGTGATGGCTAAAAGAACAAGGGCTCCTTCTATTCCTAAAAGCTGGCTAATAATATACCAATAAGTCATCTGTCCCCTGTTCCTCAGAGGAGGAATTTCAGAGCAAGAGAGTGTCCTTCTGGCCCCTTAAAGCAGCAGGAAGTTCTCTTCTTTAAGACTTCTCTCTTTGGATGGAATCCTTTTTAAGGATTATTATTATAATCCTATTATATTATTATAATATTATTTTCTTATAAAATCCTATATTATTATAAGTGTCTCCCCAACCCCGTCTCGACAAGACATGTGTTCAGTACAGTCTGTTCAAGGTGATCACTAATAAAACTAGTCATGCTGTGCTGTACCTTCAGGTAGAGAAGGGAACTCACATCTATCAAATGGAACAAATGCCGGCCTCATATACCAAGGGTGGCGGGTTCGAACCCGGACCCAGCCAGCTAAAACAGCAGTGGCAACTGCAACAAAAATAGCCGGGCATTGTGGTAGGCACCTGTAGTCCCAGCTATCTTGGGAAGCTGAGGTGAGAGAATCACTTAATCCCAAGAGTTGGAGGTTACTGTGAGCTGTGACACCATAGCACTCTACCGAGGGCAACAGAATAAGACTCTGTCTCATAAAAAACAAACAAAAAAACCAAATGGAACAAATGCAGCACTAGGATGGTGTGCCTCTTAATGTTCTGCTGGGTGCACATAGCTATTCTGTGAGGCTGGCGTGAAAACCCACTCTACAGATGAGAAAACGGAGGCTCAGAGAAACACACCGCCTGCCATCACAAGGGAGCACAGGTGGCCAGGAGGGATTCACACCCAGGCCTGGTAGCTCTAAGGCTCCATGCTCTTCCTGTTCCGACCTGCAGCTGCAGGGGTTACATGCTCTCCCCTGTCCTAAAGATCATGTTCCAAATGGCCAGATATTTTGATTCACAATATCTGGTTTCTAAGCTGTTGCCTCTGTTGCCTCTGGAGGTGTCATTGCTCACTCACTTGGGGTTTCTTCTGAGAGCTGTTTCCTCTTCCTAGGGCCCCCAGCAAGCTTCCTATTGCCTTCTATTTTCTCAAGTGCAAAAGAGGGTTGTTTAGCAAAGGATCTTGTAGGTCCACTCTAGGATTCCTCCAAGTTTTCTCTCAGACTTATATATGCTTGCTGAAGATTCAGAAGTTTGATGGAAGGAAGGAAGGATCATTTTGGAAAAGCCAGGGCAGAAGGCCAGCAGCATCTCAAAAATTAAGCTATGTTTTGTTTCTGATTAGTTTCTCCTGGCAACAGTGCTGGCCGTCTATAAGGAACAGCAAGCACCCACCCCACCCATGGCCTGGCCTGCATACACCACCCCTGAAAAGGCATCTGGGGCCCCTTGCACTGTCCCTTGGCCCCATGCAAACTGTGAACACCTCTGCTCCCCTTGATGACATTTACCTGTCCCATGGCTGTCCTGAACAGGTCTGTAAGAGAGATGGCTAGTCAATGGCACAATGGCTCAGGGCAGTATGTCACCAAGCAGGCAGGACATAGACCCAGGAGACCACTTCCTTTCAGGTCACAGAGGGACACGTGGGGAGCGCTCTCCTTGTGGATGAGGAGAGGCTCCCCACATGGACATTCCAGTCCAAATTGGAGGAAAGAGAGCAGGGGGACAGGGCAATCCTGTCCCCAGCAGCCGCTGACCTGCTCCGCATTTGCAGAACAGACTCTACAGGATTTTTTTTTTTTTTTGGCCTGGGCTGGGTTTAAACCCACCACCTCCAGCATATGGGGTCGGTGCCCTACTCCTTTGAGCCACAGGCACCGCCCCAAGCAGAACAAACTCTTAATAAACACATGCTGCTGTGATCTTAGAAACGAGTCTGTATCTTCTCAAATACAAACTACCTGGGGAAAGCCCGCATCCTCCACTTGCTTTGAAGAAGGCCAGAACACTGTGGCCGTTCTGTATGCGTACATGTCCCCTCTTTCTAGGGACCTCAGGCCTGTAACCCCCCTTACCCTCCAAATGTGTAGCCTCCATATCTGGGCTGGGTGTGGCTGTGTAGTTTTGGTTGGGCACAGTTCTTATTATCAAGTGAAAAAAATAATTTTTTTGGTTGAGACAGATTCTCTCTCTGTCACTCTGGGTAGAGTGCAGTTGTATCATCTTAGCTCACAGCAACCTCAATCTCTTGGGCTCAAGTGATCTTCTTGCCTCAGCCTCCTGAGTAGCTGGGACTACAGGTACCTGCCACAGTGTATTTCTAGTACCGACAGGGTCTTACTCTTGCTTAGATTGGTCTTGAACCTGTGAGCTCAAGAAATCTACCTGCCTTGGCTTCCCAAAGTACTAGGATTACAGGTGCGAGCCACTGTGTCTAGCCCTTAAGTGGGAAATACTGACAGTTTGTACCTAGAATAAGCCCCATAGGCTGCCCATCCAGCCACCCTCCCAATAAGTTGTTCAGGAAAAAAAAAGGATCAAAAGAAAAAAAAGGTAGAATGGGAATGGGCAAAACTGTCCAACATACCCTTATTCTTCCCCTGGGGCTTTATTTTTCCACTCCTGATTTAGAAATGACCATAGTTGTTAGACAGTTCCCCCCTCCCCCCCCAACAGGCCACCAGTATCCCGTACCCCCACCCAGGCGGCAGCTGGGCTTTCCTAACTGGTGATGCATCTTAATAATGAGGCGTTCCCAAGCAGCTGTTGCTGCAAATACCAGCTGGCGGCAGAGCTCCCTGTCATTACTTTGCTTGTTGGTCCTACTAATGCTTAAGAAAGAATTAAGTTAATAATGCTACTAATGAGACAGAACTTACGTAAGAAAACAGAAGAGGAAGAAGGAGAAAATGAGGACAGGGAGGAAAGGGAGGCTGATGAAGAGTGAGGAGGAATTACTATTATTATTGCTGTTGTTGTTATTCCTGGCACAAGTTTTACAATCATATGCCCCTGTCATAGCCTTGGGTTGTGACAAAAGTCTTGCTTAAAATTCCAAGAAGATTTCAACTTTCACATCCTCAATTTTATTCATTTTCTAAGCAAACCACCCAAATGAATGTCCTCTGTCCCCATGAGGTAGGAGCTCACGCTGACTTCGAAGTGTGACACCCACCACTGCAAAGCGGTTCCATCAAGCCCAGTGAAGAAGCCCAGACCCAAGTTCAAAGAAAGGCATCCCAAACCCCCAACTTAATGCAGACGGAAAATGGTTATGTACCCTGCTCATTTCTATATATACCTTGCCCTTGGCAATGATAAAAAACACATGTGGAAGAAGCCAGTTCTCAGCTAGGGGTGTAGGTCATTCTTTTTCCAAATATAGAGAAGGAATGGGCCATAGGGGTTAGCGGAGGCCTATAAAAGCCCAGGGGAGCAGCTGCCCCTCTGTGTGTCACTTGCTCGTGGGCAGAGGTAAGTCATGGCCCTCCTCTCTTCAGCCTCTGCTGCATGGACTGCATGTGGCCCTGGTAAGGTGTTGCCTCCTTTCTCAATGAGGGGTTTCTGTAAGATTAGTCAGATGTGGGGCGAGTCTCCCTGGGCCCAGGTGCCTCCAGCTCCTGACCCACTCTCCCCTGAGCTCCTCTTTGGACACCCCATGAACCTGCCCACCATGGCCTGACCTTCTCCCATGGCCTCTGTGACCTATGAAGTGGCCAAAAGGGCTCAGGCCCTCCCCTGACCTCACCTTTCCTGCCTGGGCTGTGCCACCAGGTATAAATTAGCCAATCTCAGAGAGTTCTCCTGTTTGCAGAAAGCAGGGAGACTGGCCTCTGGCCTGGTTCCTCAAGATTTTTAATGGGGACTCGGTGCCTGTAGTTCAGTGGTTAAAGGGCGCTGACCACATACATCAGGGTTGGCAGGTTAGAACCTGGCCTAGGCCTGCTACACAACAATGACAACCGCAACAACAACAACAACAAAAATAGCTGGGCGTTGTGGTGGGCACCTGTAGTCCCAGCTACTTGGGAGGCTGAGGCAAGAGAATCACTTAAGCTCAAGAGTTTGAGGTTGTTGTGAGCTGTGTCGCCACAGCACTCTACCAAGGGTAACATAGAGAGACTGTCTCAAGAAAAAAAAATTTTTAATAGAGATTCAGTCACTGTTGCGTGATTCTGAATGGAAGGCATCAGACAAAAGATGAGGCTATCCAGGCTGAGAGGGACCAGAGAGGGACTAACTGGGCAGTTGAGGGCCCTTCCCGCCTTAACAGGCTACCAGTAGGTCAAGCTCCACCTTCTCCTCCAGACAGCCTCTTCACATTATTAGTCCTTTATCCTTATTAGTTACTTTGTTAAGAGCTGCTTCAAAACAGAACCAGACATTGAAGAACGAGGTGTCTCTAAGCTTTTGCACATGTGCTTGTTGCCGTAGGTCTGCCGTCTCCCCGGCTACTCTTGTCTTCTGCTCTCCTGCAGGTGGGACATTTAGGTGAGAATTTTTGGACCCTGTCCTTTGGGTGCTGGAAGTCTCCAGGAGACCTAAGGCTACCAGTTCCTCCCTCCTCCTACTGGCTTTGAGGCACAGAAAGCCAGAGCTGCTGGAGAGACAAGGAGAAGGGGGGGCCGGGGCGGGTGGATGCTTTCAGATGCTAATGTCAGGTGCTGACTGCTATTCTTAGCCACTGAACAGAGCAAAGTTTGGTCCTTTCCTGCAAGGATGTAGCCACCATGATTCAAGATGGTTCAAAAATTCCTTAGTTATATGCCTTTTAGTACACTATTTTATTTTATTTTTTTGAGACAGAGTCTCAAGCTGTCACCCTGGGTGGAGTGCTATGGTGTCACAACTCACAGCAACCCCAAACTCTTGGGCTTATGTGATTCTCTTGCCTCAGTCTCCCAAGTAGCTGGGACTACAAGCGCCCGCCACAACGCCCGTCTACTTTTTGTTGTAGTTGTCATTGTTGTTTAGCAGGCCCAGGCTGGGTTTGAACCCATCAGCCTCAGTGTATGTGGCCGGTGCCCTACCCACTGAGCTATGGGCGCCGCCCACTCTTTATTTTTAAATGGTGTTTATTTTAAATGTTCCCTCAGTGACACCTGGGTGTTATAGAAGAGGAAAAGGAGGTCCCCAGGGTCCCTTCTCTAATTCCAGCTTCAGATAATTGAGGAGCTTGGATGAAACAGGGCCCCTTGCACTTTGCCAAAAGTAGCCACGCAGTAAACATGTGGCAATGTGATTTTCCCGGGCACTTAAGGCCTCTAGGCCGAGCTCCATGGGGCAGGAGGACGGTCTTGTTGCTGGGCCCGGCCTTTGAAGGCTCCTGGGCTGAGCCGGGTAGGGCAGGTGCTGAGATGGGCCAGGGACGCCCGGTTCACTCGGTGTGTGTGCCTTCCAGCTGACACCATGAGTAGTGACAGTGAAATGGAAGTGTTCGGCATAGCCGCTCCTTTCCTCCGAAAGTCGGAAAAAGAGAGAATCGAGGCTCAGAACCAGCCCTTTGATGCCAAAACGTATTGCTTTGTGGTGGACTCAAAGGAAGAATATGCCAAAGGGAAAATTAAGAGTTCTCAAGACGGGAAGGTGGCTGTGGAAACCGAGGACAGCAGGGTAAGACTCCCTCTGCAGGCCGCTCCTTGTATGTGCGTCTGACCCACCCCGGCCACTTCCAGACGCGGCTCTGGCACTGCAATGCCTCATATGACTTGGCCTCAGGCTTCCCAGGTGTCCTCCGAGAAAGCAGAGTAAATACTGCCCTCAGGTTACAGGGTGGGAGAAGAGTCTGACTGTGTCTGATCCACCAGAAACCTGATTAGTTTCTAGGTGCCTTTGTCAACGTTCGCGGCACTCTAGACCAGGGGAGACCAGCTCCATGAGTCCCAAGAGTGCAGAGTTCAGAGTCTGGCACTAGGGGAGCTCTTCCAGAGCACTGTCCTTTGGTAGTCTAGGTTCCCCCCTGGTTCTTCTAGAAATGACCATCTAACTGAGGACGTAAGGAAAACGTGTGAGGGACCCTAGTGGACCACAAGCTCAAATAGCAGCCTCCCTGTATCAGGAAGGCAATGAGCGCTGTAGCCCACTACAGTCTGGCCCAGCCATTGTGGGAATGCTGGGAGGAACTCTGGACTTTATTACTTTCTGGAGTCTAGACCAGAAGACTCTGGAAATGTCCCAAGAAAAGCCACACACACACTCACACACACCCCAAAACAAGGAAGAAAGAAAAAACAAAAGTGATTAAAAAATAAGAGAGGAAAAAGGAAATCCAAGAGATAAGTAAAAGAAATAGTGTATTGTGCTGTGCATGAAGGGAAAGGGCATTAAGAGCTGCCCACACTGCTACCAAGCACTAAACCTCCCAGAAGGTGGCTCTGTGCATATTTCAAATAAAGGAGTTGAGGCTTATAAAGCAGCAGGCCTGACTGAGGCTAGACATAGTGAATGGTCATCTAAGACTGTCTTGCAGCAGGCCCGATTGCCTGGGACTGTTAGAAGGCAGGCTTCTCACTCACACTGCCCAGAGATGGGACCAGGAAAATTGAGCGTTTTCAGAGGTAGGAAGAAGGCAGAGCACCGGAGAGAAAGCCAAGGTCCTCAGGTTGGCCTTTCCTCGCCAGTGAAGTGCAGACACTTACCCATGCTTGGAGCCCCTGCTTTTCCTCTGGGTGCCTCTTATCTGGCTTATAATACTCTGTCCCCAGAAAGGGCAGGAAGGCATGTGGTGGGACAGGGGCCCTTTTCATGAGCATGCTCAGGGTGGGGGAGGAAGGGAGCAAGATGTGGGACTGGGGGTGTCCAGGCCACTTTCAGAAAGCTCAGAATGTAGGCTCACTCTGTGGGCACCAGCCTGGCTGTCCATGCCACCAGCTTCCTTCTCTTCTACCCCTACCCCAGGGCTGACCCCTGGATCTGCCCTGTCCTCTGAGTAGACGGGGAAAGAGCCCTTCAGAGGCGCAAACTGGATTTGGGCCCAGCGTTACTGAGCTGGCTGCAGTCCCCTGCCACTGTCATCCGTATGCTATCACAGTGCTCTTTTTCTCTCATTTCTCTCATCCTGCCTCCCTCCCATCCCTCCGGCTCTGAGGGGAAAAAACGGGGAAAAAAGCCCTGAGTAACAAACAAATCACCTTCTATGGCCACTACCACAAGCCACCCCATAACCTTCCTTACCTTGCTGTCAGCTGGGCTTTCTATAGCGTCTGTCCTTCTTGTGGCTCAAGAGTCTCTCCAGGGGAGTAGATAGCCATAGCAGGCACCATGACTTCCCCTTTCAGACCCTGGTGGTCAAGCCAGAGGATGTGTATGCGATGAACCCCCCCAAGTTTGACAGGATCGAGGACATGGCCATGCTGACCCACCTCAACGAGCCAGCCGTGCTGTACAACCTCAAGGATCGCTACACGTCCTGGATGATCTATGTCAGTGAGGCTCTGCGGTGCTCCTTGGGGACATCTGACATGGGGGTGGGGAGGGAGGTAGAGATGTCTGTGTGGGTGCTGGGATTTTCAGAGATTTGTGCCTGATTCATTGAATAAAACAGGGGAAATGGAGGAAAAGAAAAGAAAAAGGGAAACAGATAGAAAAAAGATTAGTAAGCAAGAGATGAGTAGGGTAGGAAGAAGAGGTGCGGTTAGTAGGAAGGTGGGGTGGAGGCAGGAATGATGGGACCAGGCTGGGTCTTGCCACAGTCACTCATCAGCTGTGGGAGGCTCAGCTGCTCCCCTCTTTGAGTTTCAGTTGCCCCATCTATAGATAGAAATCTTATCTTCCCTCCAAGGGTATGATAAAGACACATGAGATAATAATAAAGGCAAAAGTTTTCATATCATACACATACATGTGCATATATATACACATATACCTTTTCATCCCATAGACCTACTCTGGCCTCTTCTGTGTCACTGTCAATCCCTACAAGTGGCTGCCAGTGTACAACCCAGAAGTGGTGAATGGCTACCGAGGCAAAAAGCGCCAGGAGGCCCCACCCCACATCTTCTCCATCTCTGACAACGCCTATCAGTTCATGCTGACTGGTATGTTTCTAGGAGGAAGGCTGCAGAGGGATAGTGGTGCTGGCACTGCTGCGGTCCAGATTGCTGCCCCTTGCCCCCTGAGCCTGGCACTGTGTGGTGTCCAGCACAAGGGAGAGGAGGGGGAAGGCCTCACAGGCCCTGGTGACAAGTTTGAGGTTAATGCAGGTGTTGGCTAAAAACCACAAAACTGACCTTTTAATGGGTCAAAAAAAACAAGGATTGACAATTTCTTGTGGTTCAATCCAACAGGATGAGAAGCCACTGGATGGTTTTAATCAAGGGCTTAGCATCTCGGGTCTTATTCCTAAGAAGGAGGCTCTCGATGTGGGTCCAAGAGTCAAAGTCTCAGTTAGACAGCAGGAATAAACTTTAGTGATCTTTAGCACAAAATGGTGACTATAATTAGAAATGATACATGGTATACTTCAAAGTTGCTAAAATAGTAGATTTTAAATGTTTTTATCACAAAAAAAGGTTAAATATGAGAGGTGATGGCTTTGTTAATTAGCTTTTCCAATCCAATTTTTCTGCCACCCACATACTCCCCAGCTCTTATTTATTTTGGGTGGGAAAGAGTTTGATGGATTACTTGCAATTATCCTACAGTTTTAAAAGGGAAAGACATAAATATGAACTCACCTGATAATTTTATTGTCTATTTTAGGTTATATAAAATAAAGTATTTTTATTTTGTTTATCATTTTTTGAGTGTGATACTTTTTTTATTTTTATTTTTTGAGACAGAGTCTCACTTTGTCACCTTTGGTAGAAGGCCCTGGCATCATAGCTCACAGCAACTTCCAACTCTTGGGCTTAGTGGATTCCTCTTGCTTCAGCCTCCTGAGTAGCTGGGACTACAGGTGCCTTCCACAATGCCTGGCTATTTTTAGAGACAGAGTCTCACTCTTTTTTTTTTTTTTTTTTGAGACAGAAGGTCACTATGTCGCCCTCAGTAGAGCGCCGTGGTGTTGCAGCTCACAGCAACCTCAAACTTTGGGCTCAAGTGATTCTCCTGCCTCAGCCTCCCAAGTAGCTGGGACTACAGGCGCCCACTACAACGCCTCTCTATTTCCTTTGTTGTAGTTGTCATTGTTGCTTAGCTGGCCCGGACCGGGTCTGAACCCAGCCTTGGTGCATGTGGCCAGTACTGTAAACACAGCTATGGGTGCGGAGCCCAGGGTCTCACTCTTGCTCAGGCTTGCCTCAAAGTCCTAAGCTCAAGCAATCCACCCACTCGGCCTCCCAGATTGCTAGGATTACAGGTGTGAGCCACTGCGCCTGGCCTGAGTGTGATACTTCTTGATACAAACTCCAGGATGAAGTCTAAGCTTCCTCTTGCTTGTCTCACAACGGAAAATGGTTTCTCTCCTCCACTTTTCTCATTTCTTCTGCTGCAAGCCATATAATCCTACATTGATTATTTTTCTCATTTTACACTATAAAATGCATCTTCCCATTTAGCCTTTCCTCAGTGTCAGAGATGATGGTCTTCCCCTCTTTCTTGGATTTCTGTTCTTCACATTGCTCACAAGCTGAGTGATGAGATTTCTCTTGTAAGAAAGGTGTGTCTGCACTTTTTCTCCATTCACCTCCTTATCTAATGAGTAAAAGATGTAGCTGTTCACAGCTCCAATTTCCCTCAGCCAGAAGAATAATTTTTCACAATTTGTAAGACCTCCTTGTAAATCCACGATATCCACAGTATTGATCTCTCTGTCTACTCTTCCCAGAAACTTGTGCATTCTAAAATGACTGTTGGTTTTTTAAATTAAGCAGGCCATTTCTTCCTAAACCAGTGATCAACCATGTTTGAGGGATAAAGATTGTACTCAGCATTGTCACTAACCTCTTGTCATGGGATAAGAGGCATATCATTTTTCATATCACACTGATAGGCACATAATTCATATTCCTGAAGTATTACTTGGAAAATCCTTCCTAGAAGCCATAACTGTTCTTGTTATGTGTGTTTTCATTATTGCAATTTCTGAGCAAGTTGAGGGCCTGTGTAGAGTGCAAAAACATCAAAAAACATGTCGGATGTCTTCCAACAACAGAACATAGCAGGAAAATCATTATGTTGGACTAGGTCCAGCATAGGATCTGAAAGAGTTTTAATCATTCTGTTAAATAAACATATATTGAAACATTTATAGAAATGTACAGAGGGGTGGCACCTGTGGCTCAAAGGAAATGTACAGAATTATTACTTGTCAATTAAAAATAAAACTTTAAAGTTATAAAGTAAGAAGGAGGCTCTTCAAACTCCCACTAAAGAAAAAATTAAAGGGAGGAGAAATTGTGTCATTTAACACTGACTGCTTTAGAAATGAATGGGGTAGAATTTGGAAGCTCTTTTTATATTTCTGTCAACTCTATTTCATTTTTCCCTTTGACAGATCGTGAAAACCAGTCTATTCTGATCACGTAAGTATCCAAGGCACAGAATGGTTTCATAGCTGTGACAAAAGGTGCCCCTTGCTCTATCCTGTTAATTAGAAAGCATTTGGAGGAAAGTCTATGATGAAAAGATTTATTTGGAGATGGGCAAGAAGGTACACAGAGAAGGCCTCAGGAAGAGGGAGTTACACATCCTTAGGACAGCTAAGCCTGTGGCTACAGTGTCTTCCCTGGGGTCCAGGGCTTCTCCAGTGGTGTCCCACACTTGTTTGTTAGGCATGTGTCAGATGTGGCTCAGACTATGTCCATGCCTGTGTCTACTAACACAACTCATTTCTTTTTCTTTCTCTCTTTTGATCACTCCAAATAGTGGAGAATCTGGGGCAGGAAAGACTGTGAACACCAAACGGGTCATCCAGTACTTTGCAACAATTGCAGCTACTGGAGACCTTGCCAAGAAGAAGGACTCCAAAATGAAGGTATGGCAGGGAGAAAGCCTAGCTGTGCTTCCACTTCTGACCCTTGTCTTAACCTCAGAATAAGGAGGCCAAATGTCATCACATTACCCACACTTTAAGGACAAGAGGGCAGGATAGGTTTTAAAATCTTGCAGAGCAGCTGGCCATCCTTGACAACACAGTGTGGAGTTGACCCTACAGGACCAGACCCTGTGATTTCTTAGAAGACAAAGCTCTAAATCGAAGGCTTAATTAACTAAGAAAGGTCAATTTGCGGGTGACTCAAAGAGCTTGTTCCTTGATGGCAGAATCCCAACAGGAAAGAACCATAGCATATACTTGCTTTGAAACAAATTATTACAGCGGTATGAAATGAACACAGATGACCCACATAAGTGGAGAATCAAGGGATTGCAGGCTAAATGTTAGGAGGGGAGATCAGCTGTAGACAAATGTAACAAACTGGCAAACATGTTCTGAGTAAAACGTGCTATTGCTCTGGTTGGTCCTACAGCTGGAAAGTCAGGGTGGAGCCAGGGCAGGCAAGACTCACAAAGTGGGTGAGAACTTTTGGTTTGCTATCATTTTGTGGCTTAAATAAATGGTTTATTTCCTTCCCCCCTCACTTTCTTGCATCAGGGGACGCTGGAAGACCAAATAATCAGTGCCAACCCGCTGCTGGAGGCCTTCGGGAATGCCAAGACCGTGAGGAACGACAACTCCTCCCGCTTTGTGAGTCTGCTCTTGGTTAAGACAGGATTTTCTTTGCAGTCCACAAGACTGGCAAGATGTCCATCCTCAGGGAGCGTAGAGACCAGTGGGGACAGACAATGAAAGGACAAAACAACTCAACTAGATGATTCCAGACAATGATACATCCACGTGAAGTTCAATAAACAGGGCATGTGAGAGCGCAACAGGGCCCCAGGACTCCAAGAAATGGGATGGCAGGGAAGGCTCTCTAGGTGGGCTGAGCCAAGATCTGTCAGGGAGAAGGAGCCATATTTGAAATGACAGAGAGGAGAAGGGGAAAGGGGAAGAACAACCGTACCGTCCTGGGTGGAGGAAGGGCCTGGTGTAATCACGGGACCTAAAGAGGGTCCATATGGCCGGGGACAAGTCCCATTAGTTGAGTTGGAAGATGGCTGTGGAGGACCCTGTAGGCCATGAGAAGGAGTTTGGGTATTATTCCAAGTGGAACAGGAAGCTACTGAAGCATTCTGTAAGCAGGGAAGTGGTATGGTTTGATTTATATCTTGAAAAAAATCACTCTAGCTGCTTTGTTGGCTCGATAATAGGGGGAGGGAGGAGCATAGAATGAAAAGGATGGGGAAAAATGGGGAAATACTACACTGAAAAGAGAAGAAGGGAGAGGGAAGCCATATTTAATTAAAAATTATAAAGGGAAAAAATCTCCTATTCACATTATCAGGAGACAGTAGGAACAATCAGAGCCATGGCAAAATCTGGTCTCTCTTTCCCCCCACACAGGGCAAGTTCATCCGAATCCATTTTGGAACCACTGGGAAGCTGGCCTCTGCAGATATTGAAACTTGTAAGTATATCCACAGAGATCTGACGATGTCTTGGAGTGATGGGGAACAGTCTGGAAGAGCATCCTGTATTTATTTATTTGTGTTCCAGATCTGCTGGAAAAATCAAGAGTCACCTTCCAGCTGAAGGCTGAGAGAAGCTATCACATCTTCTACCAGATTCTTTCAAACAAGAAGCCTGAGCTCATAGGTGAGAATGAACTTTTAGTCATGTTGGCCTTTAGATCATCAGACTGAGGAGAATTATATCCATGCATAGGTGACTCTATAGCTAATGAAGGAAGTTTATTTTAAAATGAGATGCAACCTGGGTGCAGTGGCACACGCCTATGATCCCAGTTGCTTGGGCGTGCAGAGGCGAGATTATCAATTAAGCTCGGATGTTGGAGGCTTCACTCCAGCGTGGGTGATAAAGACTCTGTTTCTAAAAAATATAATAATAAGAAATAAGAAATAAAATACATTTTAACATAATTTTTCTTTTCTACTTAGGCTGTGACATGCCAATTTGAAAAACCTTATCAAATGGACCATAATCAGATTAAACCCCTACTGACTTCAGCGCTGTCAGGCTCAACAGGAACATTTAATTGTCCTTTGGCGCCCTCTGGTGCCTTGGCACAGAAACCAACATATCGCCAGACGCTGTGTGAGGCACACTCAGACCCACAGTCCACCCTGTCCTGACAGGGGCCTCCCTGTACAGTTGTCTTTGCTCTTTGGCTGAGTCTGCTCAGGCTTCAGGTCTCCAACCTGGAGACAGGCTGCTGCTTTTCAGCAGTTTGTACTAACCAGTGTGGGTTCCTGTCCTGACTCGCACTCTGCCGGTTTTCTTGTTAACTTTTCCCAGCCGATATTGACATGCATCATTCACATGGAAAGCAAGACAAGTAAAATATTCTTTCTAGGGTTCTTAATTCTCCATTGCACTGGGAACTGCAGAGTTTTGCTTGGAGTGTATTTTCAGGGACAGCCGGAGTATCACAAAGCTGTTTGTTTAAAAGAGGTTTCTAACTCTAAATTCTATTTGGGGTTCAGAGGTCAAAGTCCCAGCCCAGGATGTGGGAGCTCAGATCCCACTTGGTGGGTGTCCTCTTTCACCTTGTGACCTCACACTGTCATTTCAGAGCTGCTGCTTATCACGACCAACCCTTATGACTACCCGTTCATCAGCCAGGGTGAGATCCTGGTGGCCAGCATAGATGATGCTGAGGAGCTGTTGGCTACGGATGTAGGTGGAGACACAGAAAGGGGTGGTGTTCTTCCCCCATCCCCGGGGCCAATTGCCTGACCAGCTGTTATTTCAATGCCAGAGCGCCATTGACATCCTGGGCTTTACTCCAGAGGAGAAATCTGGGCTGTACAAGCTGACGGGAGCCGTGATGCATTATGGAAACATGAAGTTCAAGCAGAAGCAGCGTGAGGAACAGGCAGAGCCAGATGGTACCGAAGGTACAGACTCCACAGAGGGTTGCCAGCCAGAGCAGGGTGATTGCTCACCTGAGACCATTTAGTTCCTCTTTTGAAAATGATTAAATCTTTCTTCTACCTGGAGAGGTGGCTGTGTCTTTCTGGGGTCTCTGAAGCCTATAGGCACTATTGCCACTCTTTTGTTGAATCACTGAATTACTAGTTTTGGATGATTAAGAAGTGACCAGGGCTTTCTGGAGCCCAGACTTTTCATGAAGTTGATCATATTCTCTGAGTGACTTGGTTTCCCATGGGCCACATATAAGCAGTTCATGAATATGGAATGTACCTCATACCGAGGCAAACTTGGCCAAGCTCTGACATCTGGATGATCTCCATAGTGGCTCTGTTACTTTGCATAGCATCATTTTTCTTTTTCTTTCTAGTGGCTGACAAAACAGCTTACCTGATGGGCCTGAACTCTTCAGATCTCCTGAAAGCCTTGTGCTTCCCCAGAGTGAAAGTTGGGAATGAGTATGTTACCAAAGGCCAGACTGTGGATCAGGTAACTGCTTCAAGGCCAGGAAGGGAAGCAGGCTGAAGGCTGCTGCCCTTATGCTCAGAGCTGATCTTTCTCTAAAGGTTCACCATGCCGTGAATGCCCTTTCCAAGTCAGTGTACGAAAAGTTGTTCTTGTGGATGGTCACGCGCATTAACCAGCAACTAGACACCAAGCTACCAAGGCAACACTTCATTGGTGTTCTGGACATTGCAGGCTTTGAAATCTTTGAGGTTTGTGTTACTTATATTCCTATCTTCATATGGCTTTGTATGGAAGGGTTAGTGTGCATGATCCTAAAGGGAATGGCACCAAGGTGGCTATCTTAGAGTTTCTTACAAGAAACCAGATGGAGAGTGGATCAGGTTGAGGAGAAGTTGGGAGAGTTTGTATTATTTTAGGAGTGGGGAAGACTACCCTCAAGCAGAATTTTAAATGACATCATCGAAAGGATAAAAGAAAAAACTCAAATGCAATTACTGATTTAGGGAGAGCTAGAAAAAAGTAACAGAGAATTTGATAAGAAGTCAATCACACAATATTTTACATAAATAACCTCCTGCTTTGGGGCAGATGCACATAGCCACTTATCAAAGTGCATATTTAATATCTGCCCCAAACAAGATCTACTAGGGAAGGAAAAGATGAACTTGCAGTCTAATAGAGGAAAACAAAACATAAATCTACAAGGCACACAGAACAGCAACTATAAGACAAAGTGCACAAGAAATGCCCAGACCACAGGAACTAAGGTGAGGGGAAATACCTGCTAGTTAGGAGTGTAGAGAAGACTCCAAGGGGAAGAGGTGATGTGAGCCAGGCCTTGAGGAATGTGACTGTATCTGAAAGTATAAATGAGGGCCTGAGGCCATAAGGAGGAACACTGATGGGCTTTTGACTTTGAAAGAAGTCTAACTTACCAGGTGAACCTTATTATTTTGGTGTTAGTATAACAGCCTGGAGCAGCTGTGCATCAACTTCACCAACGAGAAACTGCAACAGTTTTTCAACCACCACATGTTCGTGCTGGAGCAGGAGGAGTACAAGAAGGAAGGCATCGAGTGGACTTTCATCGACTTTGGCATGGACCTG
>CAUYQV010095966.1:0-11106 GCA_963574575.1 Galagoides demidoff
ACGACGATGTGCAGATGTTGTTCTGATGCACAGACACATATATATGGGTGTTCCCTCCCTCTGCTCTCGCTTCCCCCACCGCCCTCCCTCCTTCGCTCTCTCGGCTGTCCCGGCCCCCCCGCCCCGCCCCGGGGCCCCGCCCCGCCGGGGGGGCTCGCGAGCGCCGAGGGAGGGGAGGAGGAAGACAGTGGGGGAAGGGAGGGCAGAGAGAGAGAAGGAAGGAGGGCAGTGGGGGAAGGGAGAGCAGAGGGAGAGAAGGAGGGAGGGTGGTGGGGGAAGGGAGAGCAGAGGGAGGGGAGGAGGGAGTGGAGGAAGGGAGAACAGAGGGGGGGAGGAGGGAGGGCAGTGGGGGAAGGGAGAGCAGAGGGAGGGGAGGAGGAAGACAGTGGGGGAAGGGAGGGCAGAGAGAGAGAAGGAAGGAGGGCAGTGGGGGAAGGGAGAGCAGGGGGGAGGAGGGAGGGCAGTGGGGGAAGGGAGAGCAGGGGGGAGGAGGGAGGGCAGTGGGGGAAGGGAGAGCAGAGAGAGGGAAGGAGGGAGGGCAGTGGGGGAAGAGAGAGCTGAGGGAGGGAACACCCATATATATGTGTCTGTGCATCAGAACAACATCTGCACATAGTCGTGCTTCTCTTTATATATCAGAGAACTTCTCAGATACCCCCAGCATCCTGGGAAGGCACAGCATTTGTGAGGGATGCACCATTCCTGAGCTACAGGTATCAAAACGTGCCAGTGCAAAGCTATGCCTCTTCCTTCTTTTAATGACACAATGGGAAGGCCGTGGTGTTGGAGCTCTGCACAGAAGGCTGGCGACTTAGAAACCCTTTCCCTCAGAGGCTTTCCTCCTGCAGATGGGGCAAGCATTCCTGCACCATCAATGCCAACAGATTTAGCCAACTACATTTTAACTATGCATTACACTCCTTAGAAACAAGATTTTATTTTAACTCAGTATGTAAAATGCACATTTCGCAAAGTGGATGGCAGATTTGAACGAAATTAGGCTGAGCTACAATAAATCAAACTAAAGTTAGTCAAAGATAATATGGAAGGGGCAGATTTGGTCTGCAGCCCCGCAGTGTGTCTTCAGTGGATTTTTTTAAACATACGAATGAACACATGGTACTGAAACACTTGGGATGGGAAAGTCAAAATTGTTTTGAAGTAAAGATAACATTGTGAAATCAACTCACTGCTGGGATCCAAGAGTTTAAAATTGTCAAATACACTTGTGGCTTGCATGGAGTGACTTACGAAGAAACTTGAGTTAAAGTACATAATTCTTGACAAAGCCTTCTGCACATCAGCCTTCCACTGATTACCAGGCTATCGAGTTATGTTCATTATTATACAAATTTGCAAAACACTGAGTTGCCAGTTAAGGCCATCAACACATAATTATTGAAAGCCTCTTAACCCAGCAGTAATCTTTAACCCATGTGCTGTGAGAGGATCTGAGGTGCCCTGTGAAAATTGTAAAGATCAATTATTAAATTATTGTCAATAGAAGGTCAAAGCACAGTAAGTATATTCTTTTCTTACTCTATTTTATTTTAACAACATAATTTAAATGTGCTGTGGAAGTTTAACTCCAGGTTCAAGTGTGCCATGATGTAAGAGAGGTTGAAAAACACCACTCTGGAGCCTGGACGCCGCGATGGAGACTGGACGCCACGATGCACACACACACACACACACACACAGATTTGCCCTGAGAGTATACAGAGCAGACAGTAATTGATTGTGGGGTTAAGTTTAATGGAAAAATAAGGAGCAATGGAGAAAGAAACAGGAAACCTGAGCCCGA
This sequence comes from Galagoides demidoff, assembly GCA_963574575.1. NCBI lineage: Eukaryota > Metazoa > Chordata > Mammalia > Primates > Galagidae > Galagoides > Galagoides demidoff. The sequence goes on from CAUYQV010095966.1 coordinate 1,805, forward strand.
CCACGGAGGATTTCCCTATGACGATTACGCTTAAATGAAGATCTTCAGCCTGGGTGGATTTAGCCAGGATAAGCAAGAGGAGCTGAGGAGCACTTCACATGGAAATGACGGCAGGGCCGCAGGCCCTGAGGCAGACACGCCCTGCTCAGTAAGGCCAGAGAAGGGAAAGTCAGGTGAGGAAAACAGAAGGGTGAGTTGTGCAGGTAACAAAGCACACACGGCTCTGTGGCCCACCTTTCAGTGTGGGGTCTTCCCTGCATAGAAGTGTGGTGAAAATACTTCATTATCTACAACCTAATGCCAGAAATCCTAGGTGGCATAAAAATGTTCTCCCTTGATGTAAGAAAGCAAAACAAACAAACAAAAAAACCCTCTGAAAAGTTTTTAGAACAGAAGGCAAGCCCCCCGCTACACCTCCATGTTGTAGACTCCAAGGAGCCTGACACTTGGAGATTCGATATTGAGTTAAAATCGACACCTACAAAACAGATTTCGAAATATTTTAAAATTGTAGAGTGGGCATTGCAGCAAGGTGGTGGAATAGGGATCTCTAGTGCTCTCTCACACACACACACACACACACACGTAGGCATCAATGCAAACAATAATCTGTGCAGAAAAAGACCTTCATAAAATCTAAGGAAGCCAGATTACAGCAGCTGGGTATAGCACAGAAATAAGAAAACACGAATTGCAGAATGTGGGAAAGACAGCTTTACGTTGCCCCATCCCCTTCCTCCAGCCCCGGGGGCACGGTGTGGAAGTCGACCTCCTCCGCACGGAAAAGGAGGGAAATGAGCACTGCGCTTTGCCCTGTACCCCTGCCACCGTAAAGACAGGTCCCCATCACTCCATTCTCCAGATCAGTGCCCACAAACTGAGCCAGTAAAACCCACCACTAGACAGGTCCCCAAAGCTCCAGTCTCCAGATCAGTGCCCACAAACTGAACCTTCAGACCCTCCCCAGTGCCAACCTGTGACTTGCAGCCCCAGACTCTAGGTCTGCTCACCAGGTCTAGTCTCTGGGCTCCCCCACCTCCAGGCCAACCTCAGAAGTCCCAGGCTCTGAATAGCCCTCAGTACCAGGCAAACTCTACAGCCTTAGTCCTCAAGGCAGCACCCATATACCTAGCCTGCTGGCTGGCCCCTGTAGACACAAGACCCAGGCTCAGCTATCATTTCCGGCCACACCAGTGCTAGGTCGGCAAATACTCAGGCTCAGCCGTCACTCTGGCCACCCCAGTCCAGGTCAGCAAATACCCAGGCTCAGCCGTCACTCCGGCCACCCCAGTGCCAGGTCAGCAGCTCTGGCCTCAAATATGAGAGAGGTGTGGTGGACATAGGCTCAAGGCCTGCCCACTGCCAGGCTGGTCTCTGCAATCACAATCCCCAGACCAGCTCCTGTATCCCCACACTCAAGCAAACAGAACATCCAGGCTTGTCCTGGTAGACCTCAGCCCTGGACCAGTTCCCATAGGGCCAGATATCAGAATCACTTTTATGTACGTAGGACCCAGGTCAGCCTTCATGGAGCTAAACTCTGAGCCAGCACCTTTATACATACCCAGCTTCTAGGCCAGCACTGCTGGACACAGGCTCCATTCTGGCCTCCACAAGCCCAGGCTATTGACTGTCCTGGTGGCCTTAGGCTTCAGGTCAGTGCTCATGAACCTAGACTCCCATCCAAACCTAGATTCAGGCTCCACACCAGCCCCAGCACCAGATTTTTTTTTTTTTCAAAAGAAGATATACAATTGCCTAAAAACCATATGAACAGATACTCAATATTATCAATCATCAGGGAAATGAAAATTAAAACCACAACGAGATACTACTTTACCCTCATCAGAATGACCATTATTTTTTAAAAAATCAGAAAACAATAAATGTTGGGTACATGCAGTAAAAATAGAAAGGCTCTATATTGTTGGTAGGCATATCAATGAATTCAACCTGAATGGAAAACAGTAAGGAGTTTCCTCAGAGAATGAAAGTGGGCTTGCCCGTGGGTCCAGCTGGCTTAGTACCGGGTCTCTACACAAGGGAAGAGAAGTCCTGGCATCCAAAAGAGACCTGCACCAAAGGTTACTGCAGCATAATTAATAACTGCAGAGACAGACAATCAACCTCAGTGTCCATCAGATTGTGAGGGGATAAAGAAACTGTGATAAATGCACACAGACACCCCCCGCCCCACCGGGTCACACACACCTTAAATTACTACTCAGCCATCAAAAGAAACAGAAGAATGTCTTCCCCAGCAACCTGCAGGGAACTGCAGAGCATTATAATATGAAAAAGCCCTCGGGATCAGGAAAAAGTGCTATACCTTCTCACTTATAAGTGGAAACTCAACCATCTATATGCTGTAGGTGGACACAGTCAAACCAGTGACATGACGAACACTGGAACTTAAGTAACGGGAAGAGTGGAAGGCGATGAGTGCTGACAAAGCCCCTGTCAGGTTCATGAGCACGATGTGGGTTGTGGGTACTTAGGCCTTGACTTCACCACCATGCAATCAGGCAACCATCTGGGTAAGAAAAAACACTCGAACGCCTCCTAATCCATCACAATAAAACATGGCAATATGTTGATAAAGTCCAACATTCTTTCATGACGAACCCTCTACAAATTGGGTGTAGGCGGAATGCACCCCAATGTAATAAAGATCAACTATGATAAACCCGTAGTTAACCTCCTATTCAATGGTGAAAGTTGAAAGCTTTTCCCTTAAGACCAGGGACAAATGAAGAGTGCCCACACTTACCCTTCTATTTAACATAGAAGTCAAGGTCACAGCTAGAGCAATTAGGCAAAATAACAAATGGATCTACCTTAGAAAGAAGGAAGTTCAGTTGTCCCCGTGTGCTGGAAGTCTGAACTCATAGAAAGAAAACCCTAAAAGCGTAAAGAATCCACCACAAAACAGTTAGAACTAACGAATTAAGTTGCCAAATATAAAATCAACATATAAAACTTGTGTGCATTGTGTACGTTAATAATGAGCTATACTAAAAATAAATTTTGAAAAAACCATTTACAACAGTTACAAAGAAAAATAGGAATAAATTTAAGGAGGTGAAAGACTTGTACACTGAAAATTATAAAACATTAATGAAATATAATGATGAGATAAATAAACAGAGATGTCCATGGGTTGGCAGAATTAATGTGGTTAAAATGTCCGTACTATTTAATACCCTCTACAGATTCAATGCCATCCCTACCCACAATGTCCATGACTGTCTCCCCAGAAATAGAAAAATCAATAAGAAAATTTACATGGAATTGCAAAACAATCTGAATATCCAAAACAAACTTGATTGAAAGAAATTAAGCTGGAGGTGATCACATATGACAGACTTCAAAATAGACCACGAAACTATCAAAATAAATTCAGCGTGCTTCTGGCACACAGACACACAAAAATTGGTAAAGACCGGTGGAACAGATGGAGATTCTACAAGTAAATCCAAAAACACAAAATGGAGGAAGCACAATCTTTCCAATAAATGGTGTTGAGAAAACTAAATATCCAGAGCCAGAAGGATAAAACTAGATCCTGATCTTATACCATATAAAAAAATCGACGCAAACTGAATAAAGGCATAGACAGATGTACTAACACTCAAAACTACTAGAGAAATGATGGAGAAAACTTCTACAAATCTACAGCCTTGATCTGGGTGACGATTTTGGGGCTATGAACACTCAAAAAGACAAGTGGAATCACGGCCAACTAAAAAGTTTCTACAAAGCCAGTGAAACAGAGTGAAAAAAACAACCTACAGAATGGGAGAGAATACTCACAAACCATGATGTGATAAGGAGTCCATATCCAGAATATATAAGGGACACCAGGAACCCAACAGAAAGGAAACAAACAGCCTGATTAAGAAATGCACAAAGGCCCTGAGCAGACACTTCTCAAAAGAAGACACACAGATGATCAGAACAGGTGTATGAAAAATACTCGAAGTCACTAATCATCAGAAAAATGCAAACTAAACCGTAGTGTGATAACACGTCACTCCTGTTAGAATGGCCATTGTTAAAAAAAAAAAAAGAAAGGTAATAAGTGTTAGGGAAGATGTGGGGAAAGGGGAATCACTGCATGCTGTGGCTGAGAATGTGAATTAGTGTGCTCATTATAGAAGTCAGAATGAAGGTTCCTCAAAAAGTGAAAACAGGGGGCAGCGCCTGTGGCTCAAAGGAGTAGGGTGCTGGCCCCATATGCCAGAGGTGGCAGGTTCAAACCCAGCCCCGACCAAAAACTGCAAAAAAAAAAAAAAAAGTGAAAACTGGAAGTACTGTAAGATTCAACACCCCACTGATAGGTATACAGGAATATCCCAAGGAGATGAATTCAGCGTGTCATGGAGATACCTGCAACATTATTCAAGACAGCCAAGAGAGGCTCAACCTCGGTGCCCATCATGGGCTGAATGGATAGAGAAACTTTGTATAGATACACAATGGAATACGATTCAGCCATAACAAATAAGGAAGTCTCGTCATTTGCCACAATACAGAGGACATCGTGTTAAGTGAAATGTGCCAGTCACAGAAATCTGAACAAGTGGCACTTCCTGAAATAGGCGTCCAAGGGTGGTTGTCAGAGGTTGGGACAGAGAGATGATTAGGTTACAGAAATGTTGACCAAAGGATATAAAATTTCAGTCGGGGAGAATGGGTTCAAGAGACCTACTGTACAACATGGTAATTGCAGTTAATAACACATTATAGTCTTGAAATTATTAAGAGTAGATTTTAAGGATGTTCACCGCAAAACGATGGTTAGTATGAATTGTAATGTTCACGTTCAATATGGACTTAGCCATTCACAATGTGTATGTATTTCAAAGCAGTATGTTGTACATGATATATATATATATACACAATTTTTATTTGTTAATTAAAAATAAAATTAGAAATGAAAAGAGAGTTATACAAATTGTTGTTTACTTTTAAACCAGGCGTAGATGTCTTCTCTTACAACAGTATTAAAAAATGATTTTGCAGATCCTTTAAATATTCTAAGAACCGTTGTTTCATAAACATATGGTAGATAATTAAAAAATAAAACAATGAAATTATAAATCAAAGGAAAAGGTGATAAATGGCATGCTTTAAATTCAGGAAGTCAGCTTGGAGAACTTCTGCTTTTCATTACCCCTCAAGGGGTTTGGGGAGGAAGGTTTGCCCATAAAATCCAAACAAGGGGCTGCATTTCACGTTGGCATCAAAGTGAAGAGACTGGAGTACAAAGTCAAGAAAGTGATGAGACGCTGGGCAGATCAATTTTATTTAAATCATGAGGAGCTGCCCTTGTGCATTTGACAATGAGAAAAAAATACTCTGGACGGCAGTGGGATGCTCGGAAGTGTTTTAAGTAAGAGATAACAAAGTCTAAAGTTATGTTTCGTGAAGACGACTTGGACGGCAGAGTGGATTCGGAAATAGTGACTAACAATGATCGAGCAGTTGGGATGCCACTATGATGGACACCGAGAGAAATTAGTGGCTTTCCTGCAGACGCAGAGAAAGGGCTGTGATCCACAGGAAGGTCCTTTATTGGTGCTGGGAAAGAAATCGGTGTCAATGGAACGTCCAGGCTTCTGGCTTGAGCTCCTGGGTGGATTGTGAATCATTAGCTGAAGAAGATGGTGAGGAATAAATAGCAGATTTTGGAAAACGGCCTGTGACACTAGGAAGGAGGAGGGTGAGCTTGTGGCATGCGGAGGACAACTCTGAAACCAGTGAACAAGGACGGCAAGTTGCTCCCTGGCCCCATGTCAGCAAAGGCAACATTGCTGGAGCGGAAGAGAGGAGTTTTAGATTATCCTGAGACTGGTTAGCCATTGCAAAAGGAAATCATTACTGCCAGGAAGTGAATATTTTAGTGTTTCCAAATAGGGTTTTCCGAGAAAATGTTAATTACTAGCACCTGGGTTAAAAGGCAGCGCCTTGGAAGTTAAAGGGTGATTGAAAGCTAGAGACCTCAGGAGAGAGTTACAGCCAATGGAGAGTTATTTCCATTTCAAAGGGAAGTGAAACCTGGCCCCTAACAGCCTGTTATTTACATTGTGATGGAATGTGAATGACCAGAGCAGGGAGGCCTCTCCTCTCCCTCTGGAGAAGGGCTGCCTGTAACCTACAAACAGCCCGGGTTTATTTCAACTTCTTTCCTGCAGAGCACGCCCAGTACATGCAGACCGGATTCTGGCCTTCATTCTTTCTATTGAGCAGCCCTTAGCATTGAAAACTGGTGTGATTATCAGTTATAATAACTCTCATCTCTGATTATCAGTTATAATAACTCTGATCTCTGATCCCATCTGCTCACTTTCAGCATGAAAATTAATAAATAAGCATTAAAAACTTATCAGTCGGTTCTCCACTGCTTTCACCTCAAAGTGTATCACCGTGTTTCTGTACTTGGAAGAAACAGGAATACGGGTAATATGGGGTCTGGTAACTGGAATTATCTTACAATGATTTATTGCAGGGAAGGCACCAAACCATTCAGGAGGGATTCGCACCCATAACCCAAACCCACGGTCTCCAGCCGCGGCGGGTTCAAACCTGAACGTGGGATGCGGAGGGAACACAGAGGAAATCATTGCTTTGTATTTCTTGTTAATTCTTGTTAATTCCTTCGTGCAGCAGCCACCTGAAGCAAATACATTCCATCCTTCCCCACTCAAGAAGCAAGCAGACGCAAGTAGTTCACAACGCCTACCTGAGTGACGGAGTCGAGGCTGAAGTCTGGGCCTGACAGAGTCCTCTCGAGGAGAGTCCATCGCCGCTCAGGTAAGAAGGCTGTACAGACAGAAGTTGTAATTTAAAAACTTCACACCAACGTCAGGTGCTGCTGTGATGAGGTTTATGAGATTTATTGCTTTAATTTGTATAGCATACTAGTAAATTCAGCAGCTTCTTATACAAGGAGAAGGACCCTATGGGAGTCTCCACCCCGCCATCCCCATCCCTCTAGAAAGTTTGCTGTCTCCCATCTGGCCATCGGAAGCAATTTCTTATGCATTATTTTTCTATAACATGTATGCCAGCTGGTGGGGACACTCTGCTTGCAACGAGCCTTCACAGGGATGTGAGCCTGCCAGGCACATGCATGGCAGGGTAATTGACGATGCCATGTTCCACGGACTTTTACTCTTTAAAAGTTCTGCCCTGGAACCGGAACATGGAGTGTTTATGTGTATGTATGTCTACCTCTGTCGTGGAAACTATAAGAAATCTATGAGGGTGTGTGTATACACACATGAAGTCCAGTTTGCACATATCTATTTGAATGTATCTACATCTGTGTGGTATCGGGGTCCAGGAAGATGGACATTTCAGTTTCTCAAGCTTCCTTAAGCCTTCTAGAATTAAAGACTTAAAGTTATCTTAATTAAACTTAAAGATATTAAGTGTACACTAAGGTTGCAGTCTTGACAAGCCCCCCAAATTACTGCTATCTCCCATCTGAAATTATGCTCAGCAATATTGCCCATGGAGTCTGCCAGATAATCTTATATAAGACGTGCATCCCAATTAGTTCTGTGCTAACATCATAATAGGTATTTGATATTAAAAATCCTCTCCCATCCTTAGGTCAATTCTAGGTTGCTTCAAATAATTTACAGCCCCATAGTGTAGAGCTCGCCATGGGGAATTCTTCCATTTTTTTCTACTACAGATAATCATCAAAATGCTAATAATAAAGCCCAAACAAAATGAGTTCAAAACATAACCCCGTCTACTCTATTTTTATAGGAAAGTAAATCATCAAGTCTCCCCTCTTGCTCACATCACACAGAAGCAGAGAGGCCTTAGCCTGGAATTCTGAAACTTCCTTAGCTGCCTTCCCCTGGATTTGAAACCGCAATCTTAGAACCTTCCGTGTTGCTTTATTTAATTCATAACTTTCCAGGGTAGATGTGCCCTATGTTTACAAAGTAACAACATTTAGAAAACAAAAATCTCTAGAAAACAAATGTTGCCAATTAAACAAATTATGAAATGACATGATAACATTCCTCAAGCAGAAAGAGTTTAATGGGCCCCATACAGATACCAGTTTAGACTCACATTGATACTGCCAGCAGACAGAGACCAGACCTCAGTGTATCTGGAGGAAGCAGCCCATCGCGATATTCCTGAGGCCGGGTAATTTATAAAGTAAAGAGGTTTATAGGGCTAAAGTTCTTCAGACTCTGCAAAAAGCATTGCACCGGCACCTGCTTCTGGGCGGGGCTTCAGAAAGTTTCTAATCAAAGCAGAAGGCCAAGGGTGAGCAGGTGTGTCCCACAGTAAGTGAGGAAGAGGGAGAGGGAGGGAGAGAGAATTGCCAGGTTCTTTGAAACAACTTGCTCTTTTGTGAACTAACAGAGCCAGAACTTAGGGCATTATTGCAGGGGGGGCACCAAACCATTCAGGAGGAATTTGCATCCATCACCCAAACATAAGCCCTGTCTCCAGCCGCAGGTTCAAACCTGATCGTGGGATTTGGAATGGACAAACATCGAAACTCTATCATCTGCTTACTGGAAACATCTGTTTAAATTTAGCTTGAGTGGGAAGTGTAATATAAATAATGTGATGTTATCCTAAGTATACAACTTGTGAATTCAGAAGTCATTTGGAAGAGATCACATATCAAGGGCTATTTTGGATTCTATATTTCTACATCCTTGCAAATAATCAACATCTATAAAAACGGCCTCTTCTGTCAGAAAGTGACATCTGAGACACTGCTAATTTCTTGCAATATTGAGCATTTTGCACAGGCGGCCAGTCCTGTTGCCATCTTTTCTGTGGCTCTGTTTGCCATCACGATGTCCTTTATTTTATTTATTTATTTAATGTCCTTTATATTTCAAAGCCATGAAGGTCAGTTTCCCCCTCCCCCTCTCAGAAACGAGGTCTGGTTCTCCACAGCGACAACAATGTTCTCTTTCTCATAATCTGAGTACGCCACGTTTTATAGAAACACTCCAGGAAAGCAATGAATCACGCATCATTGGACAAAGGAAATAAGTTGTGAAAAATTCGTCCTTGGGCGATTTTGTCACTGAGTGAACATCCCGGCGTGTCCTCACCCAAACCTGATGGTAGAGCCTGCTGTCCTTGGAGCCTGTGTGATGTGGCCTGTACACACGTTACTGTATGCGATGCTGAGGGCGATTGGCCCCGAGTGCTAACAGTTTGTGCACCTACACATAGCTAAACACAGAGAAGCTGCAGTAAAAATATGATGCAAAAGATAAAAACGGTACATCTGCACTGGGCGGTGC
>CAUYQV010095970.1:0-25327 GCA_963574575.1 Galagoides demidoff
AGCAACCTCCAACTCCTGGGCTCAAGCGAGTCTCCTGCCTCCGCCTCCCAAGTAGCTGGGACCACAGGTGCCCGCCACAGCACCCGGCCATTTTTTGGTTGCAGCCATCATTGTTGTTTGGCGGGCCTGGGCTGGGGATTCAAACCTGCCACCTTAGGTGTACGTGGCTGGCGCCTTAGCCGATTGAGCCACAGGCGCCGAGCCTATTTTTCTTATTTTAACGTCCTTCAGTCCTATTGTAAAATATAGTGGGTGCTAAAAAATGTATACACATCTCAAGAAAGTAAAAATAATTGTATTAAATTTGTAATACTCAAGTCATGTTTGACTTTTATAAGAGATGCTCAACGTGATCTGTATTCATTTTTTATTACTGTATATATTGAATGTTACAATTTTAATGCTCTATTTTCCTTTCTTAAAATGTGTGTGTATACAGTTGTTTTTGGCACCTTTGTATATATAACCTAGAGCAATATAAACCTCAGGCAATAGAAATTACTACAACTTGAGCTTCTCCAATGCCATTCTAGGCTTTGGAACATGTAACCAAGAACTTAAGAATAAACAACCTTCATAGCACATTTCCACAGCTCGACTGACTATACCATGTAATTTTTACTGAAAACAAACTGTCAATTTTAATAAGCCAGCTGTCTAAGTCTTTTCTGATATACCAGAGTGCTCGTTTTAATTGTTGCCTTTAATAGAGATACTTTTTATGATTTTTTTTTATTATTTGTTTTTTAACAGTAGGTATTAACTAGCTTCTATCCTCCAAGTCCCCCAGAGCTCTATGAGCACTCAGAATCAAATAATTTTAGAGATATAAGAGACTCTGGTGATCTATCTAGCCCCAATTTCCTCTTTTCTAGGTTAGATTCCAAGACTCTCAGAGGTTAACTGCCAAAGGTCATTTAATCATTTATTGTGACTAAATCTAGATTTTTACATCCCTATCTTAGTGATAAGTCTACTACATTACCATTTAGAAAGAATTTTATAATAGTTATTATCAGTTCTATAAGATAGTTGGTGTGTTAAAAATGGTTTGTAGCAAAGGATTGGCTTTCAATTAATTAATTGTACATGGGTTGCTCAGCTTCAACTTTTTCCCCCTACAGAAATGTTTCTTTTACAGGCTTTTCTTTGTAGTGTCTCTAAAACTAATTTTCCCTTCAATACTCTTTATCCCATGTTCAGTGGTTCTTTTACCTTTATCTCCCATGTGGAACCACATCAAATGTACCTTTTTTCCCTAAAATATTATCTATATCTCAGTCTCTGAGCATCTTTTATGTAGGGCGGCTGTGATCTCCTCAAAGATGTCCTGTGGATCAGTCCTGCAAACCTGCATCATTGTGGCTCGCTATCATCAAGTGATGCTTTAGCATTTTGTATGAGATGATTGCTTGACAAACCCCTGGAGTCATCATCATTCGATTAGCACAGAAATAATAGAGTAGGAAGTAAGAAATCTTCACTCTGGGTGCTATTAGTGCAAATGTTCACGTTGCCTCTATATGAAGAAGGCTTATGTCCATCTTCAGGGTTAACGTCCACAGTTATTAGCTTCCTAAACCTTACTTTTCTCAGAAAACACATCAATAACTTTACTATTTGATATTCCACAATAGCTTATCTCTTTATTTTGCTTTAGTACAAATATAAGGGTAATCCTTTTAAAAGTTGAAAGAAAAGATTGTGTTACTCTGATATTGAATTAACAAAGGGTAGAGTTGCTTTATCTTATATGTGAGAAGGTAATTGTGTTTGCACGGATTGTTATTCTTTGGCTTGTGAATTCTTTGCTTTCTATTTAATTCCTGGAAGAGAACCATTTGCTTGTAAGATATTTTATATTTCATTATGAGATAATAAGGGAGCTAAAGCAAGCTTGATTAAATTATGGCTATTCAAAGATAGGTGGTTTTCAGTTCCAAATTTAGTGTGCTACAATTGGACCTGTCAATTAGGAGCAATAAAATCTTGGCTGGAGCAAACCCATGAGCATATTTAGCTTGATCCTGGATACATCCTTTAAAATAATATTAAAATCCAATCTACCACCTTACAATAAAACAAAATTTTCACCAAGTAATAATGCTGTTTTATGGTAACATGGAAAAGAATGAGAAGGTACATAAAATAGAAACTTAGAGATATTCCTTTAGCTTCTTTCTGTAACAAAATGATATTCCAGAATTATTTTATTCATTTTTAAATGTAGTTCCAAAGTAAGAGAAGCCAAGAATGTTTACCATATGCATAAAGCATCGAGATAATATTTTTAAGTTTCATCAAAGTAGTCAATTCTTAGGAAATACAGACATTGAAGTTGGAATATAAAGATATAATCCCTAGTGTTTCTCTTTGAAGTTTGTTAATATGTCATTTTTGTGTTTAGATTAGAGCCATGTCTTAGATTTTGTATATAAAGGAAACCAGCATCATTAATAAATATTTTGCAGTATTTATAGTGTACTAAATAATAAAAGTAGATACAAAGGTTCTTAAACTATCTACAAACCATATTTAATAAAAAAGAAAACTGGAATTATTTTTGTAAGTATAATTTGTTTAAAACATACTTCTGAACCCTACATAAGATGCACCGTGCTGGTTTAGAGTAGCTCCTGCCACTTAGAAACTCACTTCTAATGAAATAAAACAAAGAATTTATCATCTATTCAAGCCAGCCAGCCCAAATGGTGTCACTTTGATTAGATGTCAACATCTTTACCGTGCCCTACAACTTGGGGTGGTGGTGGTGGTAGGCATCCCTACCCTGGATGTGCTCTATCTGCCTATAGGCTTTCTTCAGATATCTACAAAGTCAATGTCTTTACTTCGTTCACGTCTACACTCAGAAAGGTCCTCAGTGAGGCTTCTCTGACTATGCACTCTAAAATTAAAACCCACCCATACCACCCCAAACCCATACTTCATATTTACCTTTTCTAGCATCCATTACTATCCATCTATTATATACTGTACTTATTTATTAATATCTTCTACATCACCCACTTACAAATAGAATGCAAGGTCCTTGATGGTAGAAAATTGTCTCCTCCATTTGGTAGAAAATTGTCTCCTCCATTCTCTGTTGTATTTCCCCATACTTGGAAGACTGCCTGCCACATAGTAAGTGCTTAGTAATTACCTGTTTAATTAATGTATTCATTAATTTTAATGAATAAAAATAAAGCAAAAAGGATGTGTCTACTAAAAACTATGACATAATAAAAACATGTAATAGTATAAGCAGAGATTGAACACAATCCAGGGTATAGCTTCTATATAGGATGGCTGTCAGAAAGAGGAATTCTTTCAATTTCTGTGAAATGGGCTTATGTGGTGAATAAAATACCTTTTTCTCCCATAAATACTGATGATGCAGTGTTACTTTTTCTTTAGACTGTTTTCTTTTAATTTTATAGAAGAACTAGGAATATATCTATTCTTTTCTGAGAATAATTACGACCATCCTTAATTGTCATGAATAATTCTACTTTTTAAAAATGTAATGTTTGATAATAGATCTTAAAAATGGAATTAATTTCTTCTTTCCTAATCAGTTTCCTCCTAGTTGGAGTCTTAATAGGTAAAATAACAGAGACCCATTGTGTTTTTAATCAAATTAGCAAGCAGATTTCCTCCTTAATTGCCTTTCTATAAAAATCTATTTAGCATAAAATAAGAATTCTGTACCATTTTCAGGCAATATTTGATTATGTACAGACTTAAATGTTTCCAATTCTAGCCAATTATTGGAGGATACATTTAATTATATCTTCATTTTTAATTTAGCAATCTGTTTTTCCAGTTGTTTCAATATGGCACATCACTCTTTTTTCCTATCAGCAGAAAAGAGGATATAATAGTCTTGCATAGCATTGCTCAAGCAATTTTCCAAAATTAATAACTAGTGTTCTTTATGGGCAACCTGGAAGCCACAAACAAATATTATCATTTGTTCACCTAATTGGGAAAAACAATTCCTGAGGAAGAAAGAGGATTTAGAAACAGGAGTCACAGATGATGTAAAAGCAAGTTCCCATTACTATATGTGCAGGCATGTGTATGCATGCATTTGCAGCTGAAGACCTCATGTTGAGAAACATCTCATGGTCAGAGTGCTGGATGAGAGAGGAAAAACAGGAGACCCAGGTAGGAGATGAAGGTCACACGATTAAGTGGTTTAGTTCATTGTTTATTTGGAAAGCAGAGACAGGAGTTTCTGAAATGGGTGCACAGTCAGTCTTACCTGTCCATGTGCCAAAATACAAAGTGTTGGGTGGGGTTAAGTAGGAAATGGGAATCTGCTTAAATTGTTCAAGTAATGTCCTTTTTCTATTCTCTGTCAAATGGCCCCTTCCTAGCTTCTAACGGGGTAATCAATTCCTACATTCCTGTTTATTTTCGTTCTGCAAAAGACATCCTATCTAAAATTTCAATCCACCTACCGATTACACGTCTTTTTATTTTAAAATAATCTGCTGAATGAATACTAGTAATACAACAGTTGGTCTTGGTCTGTGGCTACAAAGCATGTATTGAGTAAATGGTGTACCCAAGGGTTGAGGGTGAGGCATGGGGAAATATTATATAAAAAACAAGAAATAAGAAAGAAAAAAGGGAGAGGGGAGGGAAGAAGAGAAGGGAAAAAGGAGGGGAGGAAATGAGGAGGAATGTAAGGAAGAAAAGAAGAAAAGGAAAAAGGGGGGCTAAGAAGGAAAGAACTATATGGAACCTGCTTTATGAAATTTTCTTCCTTTCTAAGTATTTGTTTCTATCTTCCTGGGTCTTCACCATCCCTACTCTGTAGCCATGCTGAAGGGTTAACAGTTTTCTAAGCACACTGAAGTGGTTCCAGTTTCATTGTTTCTGCTCATATTTCTCCCTGTCTGGAATGCCACACTCTAGGAAACATTTTCTAAATCTCCAGAGCTTTCCTGACAGCTCTTGTGGTTGGTGCCTACACCACCCCTTTTCCACTATCTTAATGTTTGAAATACATTTGGTAAGTTTGTTTGAGAGTTTTCCTACCTTGGGTAGGAAACTACTCAAGGCAAGAAGCTATATCTTTATGCTCTCATTTTTCTAGTGAGCCTTGCACAGTGCCTGGCATATCATATAAGCTCAGTGAATGCTTAAGTGAAGGCATCCCTGACTTCTCTAAATTTTTTCTTATAATGTATAGGAAAAATAATAAGAGGCAGCATTTATGAGGGCTTCAATGTTCTTCTGCAATGTGCTGAGTAGTTACAGTTATTACATTATTTCATACAACAAAACTAGCAAGATCGGTGGTAACAGTGTCTGCATTTTCCAGGTAGGAAACTGAGGTAGAAAGAGGTTAAGTACCTTGTCTAGGGTACGGCAACTACAGAGAATAACTCCGGAAGAGAAGTAGTACATAAAAACATATTCTTTGCAGTTGAAATGTTGTTGGATTCATTTCTAGGCCTGACATTAACAAGTTATACAATTTAGGGAAAGATCATTGTTTCTATTAATCTAGGTTGTGTAACAAAATAGCAGACACTGGATGGCTCAAAAATAACAGAAATTTACTCAGTTTGGGAAACTGAGAAGTTTACTCTCAAGGCATTGGTAGGTTGATTGTCTGGTGAGGGCCAGGTTCTCACCATGTCTCCATCTGTCAGCTCTTTAGGACCTCTTCCATAAAGGTAGTAACACCATTAGAATTCCACCCTCTTGATCTAGTCACTGGATTTGTAATACACGAATTTGGGGAGGGGGATACAGAAATATTCCTAATAACCATTCCATAGGGTCCCTAAACTTCAGTAAGATTCCATTTTCCTTTTTCCCTGAAACACAGACAAAACATCTGCCTTGTCAAAATCACAAACTGTGATGAAGAGTGCATAATATAATTTATGTAAAAATACATTTTAAAATCATATGTTGATATGATTTTATTTTATCATCATGATAGAAACTTGATGATAATCCCATATATTTTCCCCTATAGCTATGCTCTTTCTTGGGTAAAATAAAATAAAATAAAGAAACTCACATGAGTGCAATGCACTAGTAGTGAGTGCTAATATGAAAACCCTATTCCCTTCATGTAGTATATTTATTTTAACGAGACCTATGAGGATGCATAAACAAAATAATGTGTCATAACTTTTCTACTAACTGTTCCTTTCTGTAAAGTTTTCTTAAAAACTTGCAATTAAACCCCATAATAAATCCAAATATAGAGAAAATTAATTACCCTGGTAAAGGTGGGACACACACTAAGGCAAATGAAGGATCAGATTCATGTACTTGTGTTCTGTTCATTAATAATGAACCTTTAAATAGCTCTTAATTCAAGTCTGTCCTGATTCTGATAATTTTCTTCCCTTATAGATCTCGTTCTATTTGGTCTCTTACTCAGTTTTGGCAAGATGCAGGCAGCTTTGTCTCTCTGATTGCTACTTTACAGCAGACATGGAGATATAGCCCAGCGCTCCTCTGTCCAGTGCTCTTACTCACAACTAGGTCATGTTTCTTTTTGATGGTGTCCTATTTATGGTCAGAAGTAAGATAACTTGAGTACTTCTCAAGATTTGAGATTAAACTTGCCTTTAGTGTCACTTGTTAATGTAAGAAGATATACTGATAAAGAGAAGGGCCTAGAAACTTACCTCAGGACTAGAAAATTTTAATGGGATTGATTTTCTTTGCCATCTTCCTAAACTCTGCTTCATCTCTTAAATTCCTAGGCTTTTAAAGGATTTTACAGTTTCTTAGGTCAATTTATGAGCAAGATATCCCAGTGTATAAACTTTTGCCCTTACCCCTGACGTTGCCATTAAAATAAACTTTTACAAAGATACACATATTGAAAAAAGGTGTATTTGTACTAACTAATCCCTACAGAAGGCTGGGTTGTAAGGTGGAGGAGGGATAAGATTAGAATTGGGAGAGGTGCATCCCAATTCTCTAAGGAGACAGAACAGGGAGATTACAAATTGTAATCAAGAAAAGTTTTCAAATCATAGTTAGGAAAATCTCAGACACCACAGCCCGAATCTGGAAAAGCAATAGTACGTCAGTGGGTCAGGTCCTAGCTAGTACTGGCCTATCACTCTTTTAAGTCTCAAAATCTCCCACAGTCCCTGACTCTCAGCTTGCAAAATAAAGCTTGAGTTCTCATTTACAGACATGGAATTAACACATTTCGTTTCCTATCCTTGCCATCCCAGCTCACTTCATTCCTACGCTGCTCTGCTGCTCTGCCTACCTCTTTTTGAACCAAACCTTGTTTTTTTGTGCACCCTGGAACCATCTACTTTCTTTCTTTAACTTCTTGGTTGTCCCTTGAGGCTTTTCATTCTCACATTCCACTTGCCTCAGAATCCACTTTCCCCAATATCCTTTATCATTTATGCTCCACCTGTGGATAAAATCCCGTCTCTGATGGTCTTGCTATCCAGGTAGATACATTTCTATCTTTTTTTCTTCTTCTCATCTATCTTTCTGCTTTTTCTTTATTTTCAACAATTCCTGAATTCTTTGGCAACTGACTTGCAGCTTTTCTCTTTAAGCTGATCCTGTCCTAATGGAGGACAAACACAGTGTTCATGCTACCACCCAACATTACAGCCACTCTGTTTAAATATGCATCTCCATTGACCTTCATCTGCATTCTTCTGCCAGTATCATCCTCATGGCCAAATGCCATAATCTGTAGCTTCCTTTTTGAAACTTCATACTCTAACTTCTCATCCTGCCACATTTCTCACTGTAAACCTTCTTCGTCCTTTGTCATCTTCTTTCTATCTTCCCTCCATTCTCTTATTTAGATACTACCTTACTGAAACCGTCCACTCCTTCACACTGTGACCTGGATCAATGCCACTGCTTTTTCCTCTCTTACACTTGAACTGTTGATCGCTACAGAGGAAAGCATGCACTGAAACAGTGAGGCATCAGAACACATTCACCATTCCCAGGTCAACTGGGCCCTGTAAAGCCTGACACACAAGTCCCCAGACAGTATCCCATCTACTCCTCAGAGTGGCTCTTTCATACCTCTCAAAACTTTCCCAAAGCCCTTTTGATTTAAACTTCTTTTCATTCTCTGAGGGAGAATTTGCCTCCTACTTCAAAGAGAATTTACTAACCAACAGAATTGGGAAATCCCTCCATGTTCCATATTTAAACTTATCAGTTTATCCAATTTTATGTTCATCATTGCCAGCTTTCCTGTACCCATTGTGAAAGATGAATATCTCTACTCTTATCCCCCCTCTTTTTCAACATCCCTTTGTGTATGATTTCAGTGTTTACCCTCTTTATTGGACCTTTCCCACTTTACATTTAAAATAAAGGAAGAATAAAGTAATATTCTCTACCTGTTATCTCTGGTATTCACTATCTTGTCACTCTCCTTTCTAGCAAAGTTAAGTTTCTGGAAATAACAGCTGGTATGGTATTTGCTACCTCCATGTCCACACTTCACACTCAATCTCTCTCTGGCTTTTGCCTTATCTTTACACTGTAATAGTGCTGGCCATGACTGCCAAGAATTGATTCATCACTATAAATCAAATGCACTTTGTTTCACCTGACCTCTTCTGTAGCACTGTTGATTACTATCTCTTTCTTAATACTCTTTCCACAATTAGTAAATTAGAGTTCTCCAGAAACCTGATGTATCTCCAGAAAGATAGATCCATAAATAAGAGAAGTCATTATGGGAATTCATTGGCTTGATTAGGGAGGGAAGCTGAGAAGCCGTGCAACAGGCCATCTGCAACCTAGAGACCCTAAAATGCTGATTGCTTCACTCAGTCCAAATCCAAAGACCTCAGAATGAGTGAAGCTGATAGTCTAACTCCCTGACTGAGGCCAAAGGCCTGAAAACTAGAATGATGGGGAATGGTAGTGTAAGTCCTCAAGTCCAAAGGTGAGGGATCCTGGAGCTGTTCAAGGACGGGAGACGAAGAGGGTATCCCAGCTTCAGCAGATAGATCAACTTATCTCCTTTTCTTTGTTTCTGTTATTTCTGGGCCCTCAGCTGATTTGATGATGCCTGCCCACATAGAAGGTAGATCTTCCCCATAGAGTCCACTCAGACTCTCAGACATGCTAATCTCCTCTGAAAACATCTTCACAGACACACTCAGAAATAACGCTTCACAGGTTGCTATGTACACCTTCACCAGTCAAGTTGATGCCTAACCATCATGCTTAGGTTCTGCCACCCTGCTCCCTGATGTTTTTCCACCTGTAGATTCTACCTGGTGATCTAATACTTATTTGTTTCTGTTGTGTTCTCCACATTTCACACTCTACCTACTGCCTCTCAGTGGCTTCATCCATTTCTAGAATTTTAACTACCACTTATTTACTAGTACATGTCTGTACTACAAAAGATCTTTTTCTTAAATTTCATGGTTCTATATTCAATATATACTGAGAATCTCTTCCTTGATTTGGTACCTCAAACATGACATACATGAAAACAGATTCTCTGTTTTATCCCATCTGTTTCTGATCCTCCCTTTTATCAGCCTGAACTTAAGAGAGTGGTTCCAGCATCCCCTAAGTATCTATAGCCATAAATTTAATTCATTTTTGAATCTTAATCTTCTAACATTTGACCTTAAAATTCTATCATTTCTCTCTAAAACATTTTTAATGTACTTATTTCCAGTATGATCACAACTACTTCTTGTTTTGGTTACTAAGAAAGTATTCTAAATAGGTCTCCATTCTATCCATCACATTGCTACCAAAGCAGTTATTCTAAAAAGAAATTGGAAAACATTTCAAACTTTTCATCAAGGCATAAAAGAGCCTTTATAATTGGATGCTGTTTGCTTCAGCAGACTTTCTCCAACTATTCTCAAAATATTTTTGGCAAACATCCTTTCTGCAAGATTTACCAAAACCTTTCATATGCTAATAGAAAGAAACTTAGAGGATACTGTGGTAGGCAACATTTCTGAGACTTATTTGATTATAGAACACTTTTTCCTTTTTCATAGAACACGTAATAAAAATTTCTTAGAAACAGTAGCATTTGAGAAAATGATACAATAGCCTATTTTTGTCTAGATTTTATCTGTAGGATTAATATTGTAAAAGTATTAAAAGCAATAATAAAAAATACATTTCAGAAGAAGGGTAGATTCCATATGGGGTTGTGGATAACCTGTCATAAACATGATGCCTTTGAGATAATTTCAATAATTTCATTAATTTTAATCAAATAAATGAGAAGAATCTCATGTTTGTCTAGATTTAACAACAAAAAACCTCAGATATTCTATAAAAACTTATTTTTATTACCCAGAAATGGAAGTCTTATTTTAATCATTACCTAGCCCTAGGGTCAAAATAGGACATAAAGGAGTATTTTTTTTATCATTCAAATGTAGTTGCATTTCTCTCAAGATTTTAGGCATATAATGCATGGTATATTTTAGATACTCTTACCTTATAATGGAAGAATGTGAATACTCCCAATGGTGAAAGTAGGTCATAAGGCAGAAGTTTTATTGCCTAATACACATAATGTTAATTTCTATCTACTGGTCAATTTTTCTGAACAAACAGTGATTAAATTGAGACTTGTATTTTCTGCATTAAAGGCAATCAATAAGTGGTTGATGAATTTTTCCAAAAAGGTGACCTTTTCCCTACTGTGTCCAATTCTTGTGGTACTTTTTGTTTGAGATTTTATCTGAGAGCTGCAAACTACATTGAAGTTTTCCTAAGAGAGAATCTTCTGCTTTGAAAGAGACAACACATGGTGCAGAAAGACAAGTTTTCTTGATTTGTAGACACTTAAAACAATCTATATGTTATAGAAACAAATGATGTAAGAGGTAGAGAAAAAGAAAGTGAAAGAATCCCAGACCTGGATGCAACTGCCCAGCTTCTGAATGGCTGACAGACTACACTATGATAAAATTTTGACGGTTAATTGTGTCCTCAACCTTGTCGCTAACCATCTGTGCTAACAGTTTTGCTCTCTCTCTTTTTTTACATGAAAAAGTGCTATTTTAAATTTCACTTTCTTTGTAAAATTGAAGTGTTAAAAAAGAAAACAAAACACATAAGATACTTAGGCTTTTTTACCCAAGAATATTCCTCATGTATCTTTCTTAGGAAACTATCATTTTTCTTTGTCAGCATTCAGATCTATTTTTATAGTAAGACAACAAAAAATAGACGTGCATAAAAGAAAGAGTAAAGAATAAAAATTAAGCAAAACTTGCCCTCCACTTTCACTACGATTATCCTGGCTCATTCATCTAAAGAACTTAAATACATCTTTCCTTGTCAAAGCTATTTTCTCCAATTATACAGTAAAACCCAGTGGTTTATTGAAAAATCATTGCTGGCCTATTTTTTAATCAAGAGAACACGTGTACCCAGAAGATGAAAAATCATTTTATCATAAAGTCATCTGTACTGATTGTTTATCACAGCTCAATTTACAATCACCAAGATGTAGAAACAACCTAAATGTTCATCAACTCAGGAATAGATAAACAAACTGTTGTACATGTACACCATCGAGTACCATTCAGCCATAAGAAAAGATGGTAACTCCATATCTTTTATTTTAACTTGGATGGAGCTGAACTATGTTCTTCTTAGTAAAGCATCACAAGAATGGAAAAGCAAATATCCACTGTACTTACTACTAATACAAAGCCAGTGGATGATCTAATACATGCCCACATAGGAGAACAACTAAATTCAAGTTGAGGGGAAGGGATACGGGGGGAGGAAAGAGAGGGGAGGGGAGATTGTTGTGGTTCCACTTATTGGGCCCTGCACAATGTAGGGGTATTCACATACCTCTTGGTTGTAGGACACAACTACAAGATGCATTCTACCTGACAGATTCAAGTACTGAGACCTGGTCGTTTGTATCCTCACATCAACCTGAAATCAAAAAACTAACTAAATAAAATAAAATAAAAGACAGGACATGACTAATCCAAAACTGATGTCTGTACCTTTTAGTAGCTTATTATTCAAAGAGGCAATAAGCATGTGGGCGAGTATGTAGACTATCCACCAACAGAGTAAACTGAAGGAAGAAGCCCACAGTTCCACAGACGAGTACTTATGATCACGCAGAGACAAGTTTCATTCTTTCAGGCATCAGTGGGGCACTCTGTGAGTACTGTTCAATTATTACAGCTTTAGGTTTCCATTTATATATATAACTTTAAGTTAACTTTCAATTTCAGAATAATTTTGGATTTATAAGGAAGATTCAAAGAGTACACAGAATTTCTGTATATTCCAAACCCAGTTTTTCCAATTTTTAACATATTACTGTAGTTCATTTGTCAAAACTAACTAACCGATGATGATTATTATTCATCGTCCTTGATTTATTATTCTTAGTTTTTCTTAAATGTCCTTTTTCTGTTCTAACTACATTACATTTAGTAATTATCACATCTACTTAGGTTCATCTTTGCTGTGACAGTTTCTCAGACTTTTCTACTATTAGTGAACTTGATACTATTGAAGAGTACTGGCCAGATATTTTAAAGAATGTCCTTTAGTTTCAATTGTCTGATAATATTGTCCATGTTAGACTAAGGACATGTGGTTTGGGGAGGAAGACCAAAGAGCTAAAGTCATCATATCATAACCAACAATATAGGATATCAGGATGTTTATCACCTGATAGATGCAGTGTTTATCAGTTCTCTCTACTGTAAAGTTCTTTGTCTCCATTTCCATACCAAACTATTTGAGAGGGGATTATTATATGTAGCCTACAGTTATGGATTTGAAAGTTACATTCCTTCTCTTTGAGGGTGGCATATCTACACAAATTATTATTCTGTATGGGACATCTGTCTTTTTCCCCTTATTTATTTATTTTATCACATCTTCACATAAGTATGTACTCACATATTTTCATTTTATATATTAAATTATCATCTAATACACCATAATATTTTGTTGATCAAATTATTCCATATATATTACTCAAAACTGGTCATTGGGAGCTCTTTCAGTTGGTTCCTTTTCTCTTTTGACAGGTCCCTATTCTTTTACTTTTTTATTTTGTTTATTTTTATTCCTTTTTTAGAGAGTGGTCTTGCTATGTTACCCAGGCTGAAGTGTAATGGTGTCCACATGGCTCATAGCAACCTCAAACTCCTAGGCTCAAGCTGTCTTCCTGCCTCAGCCTTCAGCGTTCCTTAGACTACAGGTGTGTGCCATCATGCCTGGTTAATTTTTAGAAATTATTTGTAGAGATAGGGTCTTGATAGGTTGCCCTAGGCCTCCCAAACTGCTGGGATTACAGGTGCTAACCACTGTGCCCAGGCTTTCTGAATGCCTCATTCCTTTCCAGTGGGTGAAATCCACAAGGCTCATCTTGTGCATTACCTTTCCCAGTTCTAGAATCAGTCATTCCTTCAAAGAATCCCGATTCCTTTTACTGGAGAATGATATTAGAATTCCTTTACATTCTGAGGGGGGAAAAGTATTTATTGGATGTCCAGGAACAAAAAAAATCTCTAAAATTGAGTTTTGTTAAGGAATGAAATTGTCAAACAATTATCCCTTAATAAATGGTCTGTTTGACAATGACCATAGAAGACTCTTCTCTGTCCTCTCTCAAATTAAAGGATATGTGAAAGGAAGGACTTAGTACTTTTCATGAAGACTTTTTTCCTTAAGTTTTTGAGAAACGAAGAGATGTCTCATGGTTTCCATGCCTTATAGTTCCTCACAATATGCTTGGAATAATAAGGTCTTGATAAATATTTGCTGACAGATCTCAGATGACTATGAATCTAAATTTTAATTTATTATATACAGAAGACAAGAAAAAGTAAATGCCAAAGATTTATAAACTCTGCCTTAAAGTTCCATTTTTCATATCCTATTCTATTTTTTTAGAATGTAGACTGTATGCTATAAAGATCAAGTCTGATTCATAAGTCATACTAAAAATTTATATTCACAAGTGATATTAAATTCATTATTTGTGAAATGTGTTTGAGAATGGCTTTTGATGTGATAGTAACATCACAATTATTTCTTTTCTCCTATTGTTTTTAACCTCATAATGCCCTTGCCCTCCCACACATAGAATTTGTCACACTTAAGTGATTCTCTGTGTTTCTTTGGAATAAAATTTGCTTTCTTCTGTACATAAAAAGCATTGGGAGAACATAAAAGTGCTATGAAGAAGATATTCTTAAGCATGACATCAATCTTTTTGCATCTGCAGATCACTTAATGGATACTTAGTATTCATAGAGCTTTCCAATTTAAGATACATTAAAATGTTTACTATAATTAAATTATAAAGATAAAATATAATAAGAAATATTTTATAACTTTAAGAAGGTTACAAACATCATGCTCAAAGTGAGAAGGTTAAATGATTCAACTCACTCAACTACTAGGAAGTCAAGGTAAATGGCTTATGGCTTCTTGATTACTCTTTGGTGATATTTTATTCTGAAACACATGTTTTAATGATCTAATGCAGCATATGAATGTGAGCATTAAATATGCTCAGTATCATTGAGTATTGGAAAGTCAATCCATAAACGATCAGGTCTTTTGCATAATTTTCTTTTTGGTCTTGTTAAGGGATCCTATCATCTTCATCTCAGAAAAGTCAGTTTTTTGGCGATGAGTAATTGCTTTGGGCTATGCTAGACATTGAATACAGCACTGAGTTATGCTGCTTGAGAAAGTCATTTGAAATCACAGAGATGACAGGATTAGTCTTAGGAAGAAATATTTGTTTCCTACTGTCACATTTAAAAAATACCATTCTTTTATTCACTTACTTGAAGTCTGAATGATTTGTACGGCTATTTGATAAGGTCACTAGTAGACAAAGCACACCCTTCCTCCTTCCCTTCTTTCTTTCCTTCCTTCCTTTCAGCAGGATCTCACTCTGTTGCCTATGTTATCTGACTGAGTGCAGTGGCGTCATTACAGTTCACTGCAACCTCAAATTCCTGGGCTCAAGCAAACCTCCTACCCCAGCCTCACAGAAGCTGGGACTATAGGAGTATGCCACTGCACCTAATTTTTCTACCTTTAGTGGAGATGGGTTTTCACTGTTGCTCAGGGTGGTCTTGAACTCCTGAGTTCAAGCGATCCTCTCACCTCAGCCTCCTAGAATGCTAGGATGACAGGTGTGAGCCACTGAGCCTGGCCCACTGGCATTTTTCTAATGAACATGTATTAATTTTATAATAGAAAAAATTTTATTTAAAAAATAACATTTTTTTCTATGTGTTTAGATCTCTCCTCTTTATTTTTCTCACTCACTCCAAAACTCATGTGACTAACAATCTTTTTTACAGTCTTTAATACAGTCAATGTATTTTATGGGTTTGTCTACTTAGGAGTCAAAAGAATGGAAGTACTGAAACATATATGAAATGATTTTTTACAAATCACTCAAATTTATTTTAACTATTAATATTGTACAGTAAAACTAGCAAAGTGAAACCATTCCTATCCAACAGTTAGAAAAATCATAGGAAATTACAAATAATAGTATCCCTTTGAAGGTCAAAAAGCAAAATTTAGTTTTTACTTTAGAACCTGCTGATTTTGCAAATAATTTTAATAAGGTATGAACTATACAAACATATAAAACCAGACAAAGTAAAAGAATTTTAGGTCACTCTTTAAATTAGTACTTCATAATCTCTTTAAAATTGCTCCAGTAGAGCCGTTGACCTAATAGTAAACAGACACTGAAAATGTATTACACGTAAGGATCAGTATCTGAACTAGACCTTAGTTTGGTTAACTGAGGAGATAGAGAGCACTTTTATTTTCATTTTATAGAGGAAGATGTGCAGCGTAGCGTGGTTAAATGGTTTTCTCCAAGGTTTCTTAACCACTAAGTTCATGCTGAGGTCTGAATCCAATATTTATTAGCTGAATTTTAAGCCATGTCTCTATTATTTTTAAAAAAGATTATTCATTGCCTCTCAAATGTTTGTGATGATTACCGGCTTCCTTTTCTAGGTTTTACTTCATTCTCATACTCTACTCTCAGCTGCTTTAAGTTATTTGAGAAAAACAAAATGAAAGCATAAGGGATTGGCTTCTGGATATGGGAAAAGTTTCTTAGCAATTCTACTTTCCTAGTGCTGGTTTTTGTTTTTGTTTTTTCCCCTTAACTACAGATTTACAAGAAAGCCTATTTATTTACTAAAATAGGATCTTGCTTTGAAACTGGGGCTAGAGTTACAGAGGCATCTTCATAGCTCACAGCAACTTCAAACTCTTGGGTTCAAGTGATCCTCCTGCCTCAGCCTCCCTAGTACCTGGAACTGTAGGCATAGGCTACTATGCAGGTTAATTTTTTTTTTCTTTTTTGTGAGGTGAGGTCTCATTATGTTGCTAGGCTTATCTTGAACTCCTGGCCCTGAGTGATCCTCCTACCTTGGCCTCCCCAAATTTCAGGATTATAAGTGAGCCATCGTAGCAATGACATTTAAACCTTTTCAGTATGACCCATAGTAAGAATTACATTTTATATCATTACTCAGTATACCCATATACACACGTGCACAAATAGTCCATATCTTTTTTAAATACATAAGAATCTTAATAAAAACTTCTCTGAACCAAACATCATAATATACTTTTTGTGTATTTGCCCTGAATTTTAGAACAGGAATCCACAAATGGGTTTTTGTGCAAGGCAATCGTATTTCAAAAAGTTTTTAAGAGCGCCTATAGGAAATGATTTGCTTTTTACATCTAAGCACAGATTCTATTAAAGTATCTCAAAACACAAAGTATTTTCTCACATAAGAAATGAGTGTGTCCAAATCACCGAAAGCAGAACATAACAAAAAACAATAAAGTTGAGTAAGTGTAAATGGCTAGCAAAAGGTGTCTAGTTCACTGTTGATAAGGCCCTAAACTGTCAGCCCTCTCCTTTCAGTAGGAGTCCAGGGACACATTTCAGCTCTCTGTAAAGAAAAATATGAAAATACTCTCCCATATTGTGTATTTCCTATAGTCTAATTCAGGGGTCCTCAAACTTTTTAAACAGGGGCCAGTTCATTGTCCCTCAAACCATTGGAGGGCCGGCCGGGCCCAGGATGATCGGCTGCTAAGCAGGACAGGCAGCGGTGGCAAAAACACCAGGCGGGCCAGATAAATGTCGTAGGCAGCCCGCATGCAGCCAGAGCCGTAGTTTGAGGATGCCTGGACTCTAATTCATTCTCCTTTACCATCCAAACTACAGTTCTGGTGTAGAAGGCACACTTACACACACTGATAAATGTCACCAGCAGCAGAAACCACAGAGGGCAAATTCTGTTTGGGGCAGAAGAAACAATATTTTGCTCATTTTCAGGAGCAGCTTATAAACGCTTGTTAGAAAAGAAATAGTAGATATGTTGTTCTCGCAATTTTTTTTTCCACTACTCAGTTGTCTGGAATGATGTTGAGTGCAGAAATAAACAAATAAGTAAATAAATAAATAAAATAAATTCAAGAAGAGGAAAGAATTCACATCCTAATAAATTAGTGGCATTTATAGAAAAATATATCACAAATATATATCTAAGAAACAAAATACTTTCATATTTGCTCTAATATGAAATAATATAAACGTTATGCTGGAAAAATACAGTGTACCATGAAAAACATGAGGCTTTTGTAGGAAAGCAGGAGGAACTACAGTTGACAAATGGCACCATTTGTCTCTGCTGAATTTCATGTTCAACTTAGGCAAATCTCTACATTCTCTGAAACTTAAATAATTTCCTAAATTTTAGATTACCTCCCCTTCCTTAATTTCTCTCTGTATGTTAGAGATATGGTTTATTTGTTTGGGAACAGGCAAGAAACTTTGTGTATTATAGGATAAAAGAGAAAGATAACTTCTTTTCATTTCTGTAATATCTGCAAAATAATAGGAAACCTTTTCTCAGTCTTGCTCAGTGAATGAATATGTGGAAGCTGGAATTCCCTAAAGCATCTTAGAGTTATTAAACAATTTCATATCTCCTCTAAAAGTCTAGAAGCAATGGAATAAGTATAGCTGTTTTTATAGAACTTTTTTCTCACAGAAGTTTGGAGCAAATGCCTGAATTCCCCCTTTTGGTTAAATAATTATGACTAAACTCATCAATTATTCAAAACAAAGGTGTTTGCAAGTATTTGTGTTTGGGCAGTGTGCAAAACTTTACTGGTTAGTGCTAAGAGTTAAAAAGTAGCTGAAAATGAAGAAAATAAAGCCCCCCTCAAGGTGTTATTTGTACAATGTCACATAACATAATGAACTTTTGAAAACAGCCACTGGTGGTATGTCCTATTCATTTTTTTTTCACTTTTCTTCATATGGGTGGTTGGCATAAAATTTAAATTGGAAATGAAGCAAAGTATAGCCAGTCGTGATGATATTACAGAGTAAAAGAAAAAGGAACTCATGGAAGAAAAATAATGCTAGCAGCTCATATTATTAAGAGCTCTGAAAATATTAGTACTGGTTATTGGGGCCTGCATTTGACAAGTATACACCCTCTCATGTAATTCTCAAACCATCACAATGAGGTTGCTACGATTGTTAATACAGTTTTATAAACAGGGATAACCACCAGGCTATACTGATTCCCAAAAAGAGTAGCAAGAAACAAGATTGCATTGCTACAGGAGAAGAAAGCCAAAGTTCTAAGGGCTTCCTCTGACACTTCAGAAAAGACAGTTTTAGAATAATTCAGAAGGATAATGAGCACCTTTTCTATTGTCTACTAAGTTTGAAAATATGTATATGTAGTTCACCTAAAATTGTGTAGAAGAAAAAATGTTAGTGTATTCTTCTTAGGGGAAAGAATTCTTTTTGTCTTTCAAAATGCAATATGGGGCTCGGCACCCGTTGCTCAGTGGTTAGGACACCAGCCACATGCACGGGGGCTCGTGGGTTCAAACCCGGCCAGAGCCTGCTAAACAACAATGACAACAATAACAAACAACAACAACAACAAAATAGCCAGGCATTGTGACCGGCACCTGTAGTCCCAGCTCTAGGAAGGCTGAGGCAAGAGAGTTCGCTTAAGCCTAAGAGTTTGAGGTTGCTGTGAGCTGTAACGCCACTGCTCTCTACTGAGGGCGACACACTGAGACTCTGTCTCAAAAATAAACTAAGATAAAATAAAAAGCAATATGGAAAGATAGTTTGGTAGCAAGAATTAAAGTATCTAAAAGTTTTACTCAGGCTCATTAATGGAAGTGCATCTATAGAATTTCTTTAATGCCCAGGAGGTCTCTATCTCTGCCTTTTTGAGAGATATTCTGTTTTATTTTTGTTTATTTTGTTTAATGATAGGATTCTGTTTAATTTTTTAATCATTCAAGGGAGACCAAGTTATTGTGTTACTGGGACATTCAGGTGAATGGTGGAAAGAAAACATTATTAATGGCATAATTAATAGGACAGTAGCATTCATACTAGATTTCATTTTCTCCCATCTTATTTAATACTAGTGTTGTAAACACATGAAAATAGGTTAAGTCTTTTGCAATATTTATGAAATTTCATAACAACAATATATCTCTGGCAGAGAAAGTTAAATTTTAACTTCTTTTCGTTTGTCTTCTTTTTTTGTTTTTTCTTTTCTTTTTTTTTTTTTTTTGGAGACAGAGTCTTACTTTGTTGTCCCAGGCTAGAGTGGGGCAACAGTTCATAGCAACCTCAAACTCTTGGGCTCAAGTGATCCTCATGCCTCATCCTCCAAAGTAGCAGGGACTACAGGCATTTGCAACAACGTTTAGGTAGTTTTTCTATTTTTAGTAGAGATGGGGTCTCAC
Organism: Galagoides demidoff; assembly: GCA_963574575.1. Lineage (NCBI taxonomy): Eukaryota > Metazoa > Chordata > Mammalia > Primates > Galagidae > Galagoides > Galagoides demidoff. Next base: position 19,825 of record CAUYQV010095970.1, read on the forward strand.
TCTTGCTCAGGCTGGTTTCTAATTTCTGCGCTTAAGCAATCCACCCACCTCAGTCTTCTAGAGTGCTAGGATTACAGGTGTGAGCCACCACATTCGGCTTTCTTTGTCTTTGTTAATTAAACATAAAAATCAAAAATCAAAATTCTGAAAACCATGATGGGATTCTTATTACCTCTTCCACCTCCCAGTGCTTATTTTTCAGTTGATGTCTAATTTTATTTACATTTTGATTCTAGCCAAAGCTAAGCCCTATTAGTATGGTAGAAATTGAAATTCTTCAAAAATTTAATTTAAAAATTAAAGGCTTAATTATACAAAAAAGAAAAATGCTCACAAATGCCAACTCGTGGGAATGCTATTCTTTTTTGACTGATAATTGACCAATAATCTTCTCTGAAAACATTTACTTACTGTACTATAACCATATAGTATTTATATTTGCCTGACTCACAAAAAGTATATTAGCAATTTCAGGATATACTTTTATTATTAAAATTTTAATTGATCAGGATTATATCAAATAAACAATCTCCAGTTAAATTCTTCTTTTGAGCCCATTCTCTTCCCCAAGATATCTCAGCTTAGCAAATCATTTCAGAATTTTTAATAACTATTTTTAGTTTTGTGAATTTTTTCAATAGCTTTATACATATTTTTATGTACCTTGATATGTTTATGCACATATACGTGCACTTTTTAGATAAATGGACTATTTTATTATGAGACTTGGTTTTTATATTGAGTATTTTGACTTTGATACTTTAATCTGTCTTTTCAGAGTCACCAAATTATTTCTGATGGTTGTTGAGTATCAATTGGTAAGGATCTACCCTTATAGATTTTACTCTTACTCTATTTATTGACATTTTGATTTTGTCATTCTAATTTTGCAATAAACAATTTTGTGCAGATAAAATGTTTATATAAGTTTGTACAAGTGTTTTTGATAAGTAAACCACCACAAGCAGAATAACTGGGTCAATGATTTTCTTTAGATTTTTATGTTTCACTGTGATGTTATCCAAAAGGGCTCATGTCAGTTTCACCTGAAATCAAATTTCTACCAACCCATGGCAACAATGGATGTTATATAGTAAGAACTATCCAAAATTGTACTAATAAAAAGAAATTTCATTAAACCGCAAAATATGCATTTGTCCATTAGTTAGTAAGGTTGGGTATTTTTCCTTTATTCATGGATCTTTTTTATTTCCTCTGTAAAATAATTATACATCCTTTGTTCCTTTTTATTGTGTTTGTCTTTTCATAAGTAATTTGTAAACACTCTTTACATATGAAAAATTAAGACTTTGTCCAATTTTGTTTTTGCAAATAGTGTCTTCTAGGTTTTTAAATTGAAAAAATTAATTTTGCTTATGCTATCTGTTGCTGTCATACTAAAATTTTTGATAATTATGAGGTTGAACCTGTCACTTTTAAAATTTATCAGTTTTAAATTCGTCTTAAGAAGTCATTTACAATTATTTATAGAAAAAATAGTTTCTAGCAAGAGAAATTATCACTTTTCAGACCAAATAATACTCTGAAACTGTTCATAATAAGTTTTTCATGAATTATTACTTAGATTAGTAAGTCTTGACCTTTAGATTTAAATTTTCTGTACTTATTTAATATGATTACAGATGATTCATGTCCATTTTAATCATCAATTTATATTTTTCATTCATTGCCCCTATAGGAAACAGTAAAGAATGTGGAGATGATATCACCTTTACCTCCCGGGGGACCTACTTAGGTGAAACAAGGCTATTTATAATAAGTAAATGACTGAATTAAAGTGCAGTTTGAATTTACAAACTTATGTAGATAGAAACCACACTCAATCTCCTAGTGGGAGGCAGAGACCTTTGTATTGAAATGCACTGCTTTGAAATGCATGTAATTAATGATTTCCAACAATTCCTAGATCTACAGAATAGCAAAAAGGTGTCATAAATATTTTTCTTATTTGTTCAGTGAGTGCTTTTAAGGCTTCAGAACTCTAGGGAAGCAAAGAATAACAGCCTAAGGTGCTACAGCAGACTTAACCTGTCCCTGGGGCAGAGACACGAGAGAGCTTAAGCACTCCTAGGGCAGAAGGGGAGAGAGTCATGTTAGCACTGAGGACAGTACAAAGTGGGAGGAGAACAAGAGCCAAGGTCACCCTTAACTCACTGAAAAGTTTAAATACTGTGTAGGAGTGTTTTATAATTCCTTGCAGCACTTAGCAGAGAACCTGACAGTGAAAGTACAGAAGAGAAGTATGAATTCATGATAGAGAAACAAAGTAGCTGTCACCTCAAGTAAATGAGAGTAGGCTCTGGCTATAGTCAGTTTAGGAGAGTGAGAGGAGACTTTGAATATGGGGTGAGTAGTAATGGAACGTGGCTTAAGTAAATAAGGGCCAATGACCATTTTTAGTGAAAGGAAAATGAGTAAAAGCAACTATGACCACCAGCACTTGCACAGAGCTCCAGGGTTGTGGGTTGAGGGGCAGAGGACTTCAGTTTATAGCCCTGCCTGCTCCTCGCGCTTTGTATCCTTAGCCCTACTACTTTATCTTTCTGAGCAGTAGCTGTCTAACATCATATTGGTAATAACGTTAATTAGCTCCCTGTTAAGGAACTGAAAAGACTGAGCTCACATATATAAATGCCAGCAAAGTTCTGTGCACATAGAAAATATTGAATTTAAAAATGCTGACAGGCCAGATGTAATGGCTCATGCTTGTAATCCTAGAGCTCTGAAAGGCTGAAATGAAATAATAGCTTGAACTCAGGAGTTCCAGACCAGCCTGAGAAAGAGGGAGACCCCTCCATCTCTCCTAAAACAAACAGAATTAGCTCGGCTTGGTGGTGGCATGTCTATAGTCTCAACTACTTGGGAGGCTGAGGCAGGAGGATCTCTTGAGTCCAAGAGTTGGAGGTTGCAGTGAGCTATAATGACATCACTGCACTCTAGCCTGGCCCACCAGCCTGGGTTCCAAAATAAGACTTTATCTCCAAAAAAGAAAAAACAATCCCCCAAACTACTAGTAGTTATTCTTATTATGAAAATTATTATCTGTGTACTCATTATCCTAATTCTATTTGCTATTTTCATGAGACTAAGAAAAGAAATTATTATTACCTTTAAGCAAACAAATTGAGTTAAAATCACTTTCCTAATAAGGTGACAAAGACATTTAACTTTTGATATTAGTCCTCATGTGTCTTTTGGTTATGCAATTGTAGGGGAAACTGAGCCCTGATCTTTAGCATCAGACTCGCTTCCTGGTTGAGAGACCTGGAGGTTCACCAGAATGGCATGTAAGTTGTGTTGTATGGAGGAGATCAGAAAACTGGACTGCAAGAGAGAACGTGTATGTGAGGTGTGGCAATACCAAGCCTAATGGTCATGATCTCTAGATGCCAAAGGTTCTTGACATTAGAGGCAGAGGTCTTACTTAAGGTCTGAGATTTTGCAAAAACAAGTTGGAGATATTCTGTATGACATTTTCCACGTTCCACTTTTTAGTGCTGATGTCTGATAAATAATTTTTAACTACTTTTTCCTGCTTTGTGATAATAATATGGACCCAAGGTTACCTCAGAGGGCTCCTCCCAGAGTTCCTCAGTCCCCTGACACAGATTTTGTGTCAAGCCTCTTTATTTCTCACGCTAAGACCCCCTTATCTGGTGACCTCAAACCTCCTTATCCAATTATGAAGAAAAGTCACCATGGTAAAGAGATAAGAAATAAACACAAATAAGATTTATTATTTATATAGTTCCTCTTGGGTAGAGTGAGTGTCCTATGTGTTTTGTACACGTAATTTCATTGCATCTACCATACTGTGGAGTAGCATTCCCATTATACTGATAAAGAAGGTCAGACTCCTAGAGCAGAAACTACTCATGTAAGTTTACATCAGTCAGGAAAGGGAGGAAAGAGGAGTCCAGTGTCTAATGTAGAATGTAAGCTCTTTCCCTGAGGTCAGGCAGGAATCACCAGTAGTCATTTATTTATGGTCCTGCAATGTAGAAGAGTGAGACAGAATGGAAGACAAAAATATCATCTGCAATGAGTTAGCCTGGATCTCTCCTACAAACACATTTCTAAAAAGAAGAAATTTCTAAAAACATGTTTAGAAAAAAAAAAAAAGGAAAGAAGAGCAGAGTTATTTTTTGCATGGTGGAAGAACAGTGGGGTGAAAGTAATGAGGAGTATGAGAGAAGCCAATATTTCAGAAACTGAATGTCATTTAAAAAAAGAGGAGGAGGTGCTCAAAATTGTTGACTATGGAGGAGAACAAAATGCAGGAGGATGAGAGCCAGAAAAGGAGTTTGGAACTGGCAGGGGAAGGAGATTGGAAGCCATTCTTGAATAAAAAATAAAGAAGTCGGGGCACAATTTATATAAAAAGGAGAGAAAGAGAGATAATATGGAAAAATAAAAAAAAATCATCAAATGCTATCTCTATGAGTATAAATTTAAAGATAAACTATCTTATAAACTACAAAGTTTAAGGTAAAGATAATATTTATAATCCATGAAATGTAAAATTTTATGATTTTTTATAGTTAATGTAGGAAATAAGTTTTCGTTGACACCTTTACTGACTTATATATAAGCTACCTTTACATATTAGCTCTACTTCACTTTGAATGAAGACTGACTTTCCAGATTCAATTTACAGTTGGACATAGTATTTCTCAAGCAGAAGATCACATTAAATGCAAACTTATTTCCTATTCTTCCTTACAGAGACCTCTTCTTGGCATTCTCTTATCCTTTCTCCCCAATTTTTTTTTTTCTCCTAAGTTTTTTCAAACATAGCTTGAGAATGAAATGTCCTCATACTCCTAGGAAGTGACTGATTTGTCTGTAGCTGTGGCAGCAGGTAATCACCAGAAGTGGTTTTAAAACTGCTTACTCAATGACAGTTTTAGAAACCATCAGAATTGACTTTACACAAATTTGAAAAATTAAGGGCACAGCATCTCAGTGAACGTGAATTTGCAAGTTAATCAATTAGTAACAATTCCAATTTCAGAAAGGCAGTGGATCAGAAAAAGTCTCACTCCAAAGAACATATTTTAAGGACATTCATTAATCAATGACATTCCACCTGAGAAACCATGTTTCTACCAATGATATCAATACACTTTTTTTTCTGAAAGTCTGCCAATCACTGAATTCTGCTTTTCTCCAGAACCCTGTATCAAATCAGTCATCCTCTCTGCTCTTAGAGCCTGTATTTCTGACCAGCCTTTTAAAAAATAAGTACTAAGTTTTATTTATTTAAAACATTGAGGCTTAGTATTCATCCTTCTGACAGGTGAATACTCAGGAAGTTAGCAATTTATGCAAAAATCTTGCAAAAGGATATATCTTTGCCATGATAATTTAATTTCTTTTTTTTTATTTCTTATAGCATAACTCTGTACATTAATGCAATCATGGGGTACAGTGTGCTGTTTTCATATACATTTTGAAATACTCTCATCAAACTGGTTAACAT
>CAUYQV010095972.1:0-16884 GCA_963574575.1 Galagoides demidoff
TCTTTCTTTTTTTTTGAGACAGAGCCTCAAGCTGTCCCCCTGGGTAGAGTGCTGTGGCATCACAGCTCACAGCAACCTCTAACTTCTGGGCTTAAGCGAGTCTCCCGCCTCTGCCTCCAAGTTGCTGGGACCACAGGCGCCCGCCACAATGCCTGGCTATTTTTTTTGGTTGCAGCCATCATTGTTGTTTGGCAGACCTGGGCTGGATTCGAACCTGCCACCTTAGGTATATGTGGCTGGCGCGTTAGCCACTTGAGCCACAGGCGCTGAGCCTGCCCAGAATTTCTGAACTGGTCTGTGCCTTGTCTTTGTAGTTGATTTAACGTTACTGTTTTAAGTATTTTGCAATTTCTTAATCTGTCATTTGACATGGTTATTTTCTCTCATGATTTCTCTCATTTTCTATATCTCAACTATTTCTTTTTTTGCTTTTAGGAATTAAATCCAGGAAAAAAGTTGATTATTGTTCCTTCCTTTAACTTGTGGGAGATGAAAGAGTTAATAAGTCTAGAATTGATCAGTTATGGGCATCCGGGAAAGGTACCAGCAGTGGTGGCAGCACAGTTTTATAACCTTTCTGAATCCCTATGTAAAAACATACAGAAAAGTGGAAAAATCATAAATTTATAGATCAATGAATTTTCAAAATGAACACATCCATGTAATCAACTTTTAGATAAAATAGAACATTCATGATATTCTCAAAGTCTCCTTCATTATATGATTTAAAGAACCATAGCAAGTTCTACCCAGTGTGCGGTTGGAAAGCATGTCTCAGGAATGATAGTCCATAATTTACTTCTGTAAGTTTAAAGAATTTTGCTTAAATTATTTAATACTTTGTAAGTGAAAGGAAAGTTGGAATATTTGAGTGACCTGTCATAAATATCAGGGAATATGTTGTGGTGAAAAGAGGTTATGAAGTTAGGACACCTGTGTCCAGTTCAAACAATCAGTAATGTATAGAGTAGCTTGGGATAAGAACTCAAAATTCAGTATTTTATTTGTGCTATAAATGTGCTAGACTAGAACACCAGCAGACTGGTTTTCCTTCCTTATGTGTCTGAGTTTTGGCTCCTAAGAACTCCTCTTCCAAGTTTCTAAATTGTAATGATTTCAGGGTATTCCTTGTTCCACAAGAGTGGTGGAACTGCTTTCTGTAAGTGTTAACTTCTGTGATAACATAGTATTTATTTCTTTTTCAGCAGTCTAGTTAACAATTTTATACCTACTAAATTCCTTATTAAATTCTCTCTGTTAAAATAACTGTTATTTTCTGTCTCTTGCCTGGACCCTGATTGAAAGGGAAATCTAGAAAGGAGTTTAATGTCCTGCTTTCTGGCTTGCACATATCTTATTAAGATCTAAAGTTCTTGCTACTTACTGTTCATGAGATTCAGTTAGTATAGTGTCCTCACTGTGGTGTTGCGTGATCTCTCAATATGATCACATTCTCTCTGTGGAGTGGGAGAGTTGTGGTAGTTGAACAAAGCACAAAGTACTTCTGGGGTTCTTGCAAATTAGCAAGGAGAAAAAAGTATATGCTTAAAAGGTAATAAGAGTTATGCTGACCTAATCCAGTAAAAATACTACATTTTGAATACTAGCTATAGTTGGAGTCCCTGACTATCTACGTTTATGAATATTCACTGCAGTTCTCCAAGATCCCTCTGCTGTGTGTTAGATCAAACTGGCAAGTTCAGTGTAATGTAGTAGCTTTTCATCTTTCAAGTCATTGGTTACAGCACCAATTTCTATGACAGTCTTTTTGTTTACTTTGTTGGTGAGGAGAGGAGTTTCTGCTTGATCCTTCCTATGTTGATGATCCTTACACCATACATCAGAGAACCAGTATGAGGATTATGCTGTTCCTAAGTATGTCTGTTCTAATTTTATGTTAAGAACTGGGGAATTAGCTATAAGTATGGGTTTGTGGATCTACTTGGCCCACTCTGATTCAAACTTGATCTAAAGCTTCTTGAATTATGTCATAGATAATCTTTGAGACTCTGTTGCCTACATGATTTTTTAAAATCATTTTCATGAAAAAGCTTACTTGAATGTATGAAATCTATCATGATCTTCCTTTTTCTTTCTTTTCATTTTATTTATTTGTTTATTTATTTTAGATAAATCTCTCTCTGTTGTCCTATGGTTGAGTGTAGTGGCATCAGCCTAGCTCACAGCAACCTCAAACTTCTGGGCTCAAAGGATCCTCTTACCTCATCCTCCCAAGTAGCTGGGACTGTAGGTGCCTCTCCACCACCCCCAACACCTGGCTAGTTTTTGTATTTAGTAGAGATGGGGTCTTGCTCTTGCTCAGGCTGATCTTGAACTTGCTTAACTCAAGCAAACCGAAGTCTCAGCCTTCCAGAATGCTGGGATTACTGGAGTTGGCTACTCCGCTTGGCTTTTCTCTCTTTCTAAAAAGGAGATAAATCTATAAAGGGAAGAGACTATGAAACAAAAGCAAACTAATATGCAATTTAAAATACTTAACTTCTGGAGTTGAGGCTTTAAGAAGACTCAAAGATTCCTCTGCTTTTTTCCTGGAAGTCATAAACATCAATCACTAGGAAGGTGAATGTCAACTATTTTGAAAATAGCTATGGTACAACTAGTTCTTAAAAATAGGGACGTACTGTCAAACTAAAATAGACTGAGTAGAACAAAATAAAGAATTCACATATGTAGCACACTTAAAACTATCTTTCCAAGCTTTGTTATAACTGAGTTAATAAAACTCTTTTACTTTATTTTTTATTTATTTTTAGGTGTTAGAGGTAAGGTCTCACTCTGTCACCCAGGATAGAGTACTGTGGCACAATCATAGCTCTCTATAGCTTCAAACTCTTTGGCTCAAGTGATCCTCCTGCCTCAGGCTCCTGAGTAATAGAACTATTTTAAATATAGTCCGGTGATTCATTTTGGCTAGAGTGTGGGGTTATTGTGCACATGTGATTTTTAGTGAACTTACAGGACTAGACTATAATTTTATTTTTTGGCTTTCATGTCATAGTGGAAGTATGCTGATATTAAAGTCCGTATGTGTTTGTTTGTACTTTAAACATCTTGTGCTTAGAATTAGATTCAGGACTCAATGTGACAAATTTTGGTAAGAATTTTGGGGAAAATAATTCTATGATAGCATATTTTAGACAATCTTTCTCTGTTGTCTTGTGGTTGAGTATTGTGCATCAGCCTAGCTCACAGCAATCTCAAACTTCTGGGCTCAAAGGATCCTCTTATCTCATCCTCCCAAGTAGCTGGAACTATAGGTAGGATAACTCAAGGTAGGATAGATAATTTTTTCTCTTTTATGTGTTAATATGTTAAAAATAAAATAATTTTGAGTTATAGAAATTTTTCTGGATGAAATAATTTTGAAAATTAAAGCAAATAAAACTAAGGTGAGGGAGATCCTCCCTCCAACTCTATTCTTTTCTTGTCATTTTTTTTTTCCTAATAAAATCGTAGTTCCATTGATTTAAGACTGTTGGGATTATGAGTACTTTTATACTGCCATGATATATCATTCTCACCCCAGTTTTGCAATAAAAACTCAAAAAAATTATATAGAGCTTAGAGAATTGAGTCAGAAGCAGCATGAGGGTTTCCTTTTGACAACCGATTTGCTATCAGTGATTAATCCATTCAACAGATAAATGACTCATCAGAGTGTCTACCACATACTAGGAAGTGAATATATGCTACATCTTTTTTTTTTTTTTTGTAGTTTTTGTCCAGGGCGGGGTTTGAACCCTTCAACTCTGGTGTAAGGGACCGGCGCCCCACTCTCTTTGAGCCACAGACACTGCCCATAAGCTACATCTAGTTTTTCTACTCATTTTAAGCCCTCTTAAAATGTGTACTTACATTGTATTACTTATATTTATGAAAGATGAAATTTGTGCCAAAAGAGGCTAAAAGGGATCCTGTCCAGAGGTTATAAAACTAGTAATCAGTCATAGGTGTCTGTTTGACTTGTGACAGTCAATCCTAGTTAAGGGAAGTAAAGAATAGTAAAATTATAATCCTTAAACTCATTGAATCATTTCACATATATTTTTCTGTCATACGATAAACACTTACTGTTCCACTGTTAAGTCTCTGTTAGAGTCTCAAGGGTTAACAGTCTTATAAAGGAGATGAATTATGAACAAAATATTGAATGTGATGTATCTTAAGAGGAATGAGCAAAATAATCATAAGTTGAGGTAAAAGGAAAGTTATTTTGATAGCCTTAATCAGAAACGAATAATATGTGAGTGAACACTTTGTGCAAAAGCACTTAGTAAGTTTGACTTGGATTGTTTTAATAGTTAAAGGGAAACTCTGGTGGGTGTATTTGGATTTGGCTTAGCCAGTGAGTGGTGAGTATCTGAAGGTAATGCTAAAGTTTTTGTTAGAATAATACTAAGTAGGGTGGCGCCTGTGGCTCAAGGAGTGGGGCACTGGCCCCATATACCGGTGGTGGCAGGTTCATACCCAGCCCCGGCCAAAAAATGCAACAACAACAAAAAAAGAATAATACTAAGGAATGCAGAAGATAGGGACTCCAGCCAATATTCCCTAATTGTATATTTATCAGAAATAATCACCTTGGGATTGTGTCTTCTTAGTGATTGTGCTGTGCTATAATGGGCCCCTTATAGTTATCATTCAGTTAGAGCTCCCATTTGAGACTTCACCCTCAGTACTAGCCAAGGTATGCCCGTGACAGAGAGAGGGAAAGATACACATGCTAGGCAGTGGGACTGTGGAGAGGAAGAAAATGAAAGGGAGGGAAGAAAGGGAAGAGGAATATTTTATGCTTGTGAATAAGCATTAGAAGTCTGGAAGAAATCACTTCTTCGGAGAGGAGTATAACTGAATGGTAAGAGTAGAGAGGAAGGGTAATTTTGCTTTTTTCCTCCCCCTTATTTACTTGCATCATAATGGTGATAACCAATATGCATTGGTTATTATGTGTCAGGATGAAAAACATTTTATTCTGGTCTTTTGTCCTATAGAAGTCTTAAATTTTGATGTAGTCATATTTGTAAATCTTTTCCTTCATGGCTTTATTCAGGTTAAGTACTTTTTTTGTTTCTAGAATTTTTTTTTTTGAAGTCTGGAATGTTGAATTTTTATGAAGTGATCCTTTATTGTTTGTCTAAAGGAGTGATCATAATAATTTGCTAGTATAAGGAATGGTTTTAATATATTTCTAAATATTGAACCTTCCTTGAATTCTTTGGCTAAAATTTACTTGGACATGATTTATTATCTTTTTGAAAAACTACTGATTTAAGTTTGTTGTTAAATAGAATTTAGTGTGTATCCTTCCTTTCTGTCTCATTGTTGTCCTTCCCCTCCTCCTTCCTGTTTCATTATTTTTCCCTTTGTCTCTCTCTCTCTCTCTTTCTTTTTTTTTTTTTTTTTACAATTTTTGAGTTAGGATTATGTTGTTTCATAGGACAATTTTTCTCCTTTGTTATATGTACCTATAATGGTTATACAAATAAGTTGTGCAAAAATATTTGGTAGAATTTTTTTCCCATTAATTTATTTAGGCCTAGCACCCTTGTTAGGCTAGGTTTTTGCCCTGTAGTTTTTTCCTGTAGTTATTTGTTATGTTCAGATTTCTACTTGTTATTAAGGGAATTTTACTAATGTATAAGCTCTTAGAAAATTGCCCAATTCAACTACATCTTTGCATTCATTGGATTAAATATATGTTGTTTTCTTATAGTTTAAGAAAACTCTGTGTCTTCTTTTCTTTTTTTTTTTTTTTCTTCTAATGCTGTGAACTTTTTTGGGGTAGAGTTTCACCTTGTTGCCCTAGGTTAGAGTACCATGGCATCAGCCTGGCTCATAGCAACTTCCAACTCCTATGTTCATATGATCCTTCTGCCTTAGCCTCTCCAGTAGCTGGGACTACAGATGCCTGCCACAATACTGGCTACTTTTTCTATTTTTAGGATAGACAGGGTCTTGTTCTTGCTCAGACTGGTCTCAAACTCCTGAGGTCAAGGAGTCCTCTTGCCTCAGCCTCCTGGAGAGCTAGGATGACAGGCATGAGGCAGCATGTCTAGCCGTTTTAGTCTTTTTTTTTTTTTTGAGACAGAGCCTCAAGCTGTCCCCCTGGGTAGAGTACTGTGGCATCACAGCTCACAGCAACCTCCAACTCCTGGGCTCAAGTGAGTCTCCTGCTTCAGCCTCCCAAGCAGCTGGGACCATAGGCGTCTGCCACAATGCCCGGCTATTTTTTTGTTACAGCTGTCATTGTTGTTTTGGCGGGCCTGGGCTGGATTTGAACCCACCACCTTAGGTGTATGTGGCTGGTGCCTTAGACACTTGAGCCACAGGCGCCGAGCCTAGTCTTTTTTTTTTAATCTTCCTCCCACTTGTGGTCTATTTTATTGTCTTTTCCAAGAATAGCTTTGGGTTGATTTTAGTAATTGCCCATCTCTATTCTCCATTTTAGCTTTGTTATAATTCGTTTCTACTTTTATATTATTGCTTTTATTTTATTTTATTGCTTCTGTTTCTCTGGATGAGTTTAGTTTTTATTTTTTGAACTTTTTTCCTGTAATAATTTCAAACCCAAGAAAAGTTCTCTGAATATTTTTATTTATGCATATTATTTTTTAAAACCACTTTAAATTAGGGGCATTTTGCCCAGTTACTTTCTAATTACTTAAGTGTGTATGTTCTGAGAACCATAGTACAGTTGTCAAAATCAGGAAGTTTAACTACGGTGAAATACTGTTATTTAAGCCATAGTCCATGTTTATATTTCATCAGTTGTACAATAATGTCCTTTATAATTTCTTTCCTATTTTAGGATGTAATCTAGGCATGCATTGCACTAAGTTGTTGTTTTGTTTCTTTAAGGTTATTTAGCTTGGAATGTTTCATTGGCCTTTTTTGTGTGTTTCTTGACCTTGACATTTTGAAAATAAAGGCCACTTGTTTGTTTGTTTCATGTTTTTTTCTTTTTTTCCCTCTAGAATAGCCTTCATTTGGGTTTGTCTGATTAGGTTAAGCTCTGGTTATATAATTTTTATTAGAAATACTCCAGAAGTGATATGTATTCTTAGTGTATAATATCAGAGGTTATCTGATGTTGTTTATGGTGATGTCTGTCTTTAGGTTTCTCTGCTCTGAAGTTATTATTTCCTTTCATAATTAATAAGTAATTTTGTTAGGACTCATGTTGAGATAGGTAAATATCTATTCTTCAGTAACCTTCACTTTTGGTTTTATTACCTTATTTCTCACCTGTTTTTGAAAGTTTAGTTTATTTCAGCCTGTTTTATTTTCTAATGTACTTAAGATCATACATTTTTCTTAATGTATCACTTTGACATATTGTCTAGGAGTACTTAAAGTTGGGTTTAGGATGAAAGGAGCCAGTAAGTTGGAAGATTGTTTATAATAATGTATTACTAGGGGCTTGGCACCTGTAGCTCAAGCGGCTAAGGCGCCAGCCACATATACCAGAGCTGGCAGGTTCGAATCCAGCCTGGGCCTGCCAAACAACACTGATAACTACAACCAAAAAATAGCTTGGGGTTGTGGTGAGTGCCTATAGTCCCAGCTGCTTGGGAGACTGAGGCAAGAGAATTGCTTAAGCCCAGGAGTTGGAGGTTGCTGAGAGCTGTGATGCCATAGCACTCTACACAGGGCGACAGCTTGAGGTTCTGTCTCAAAAAAAAAAAAAAATTGTATTACTAGGGAACTGGTAATGGGAACTTAAAAGGGGCATTTTAAAGGTGCCAAAGGTGCCCCAATTCACCCCTTAATGGAAGGTTTCCAGTCTTGCTTTAAAGAACAAAGAATATGGTTTTCAATGATCATAACTGGCACACCTATGAGTAAGTTGCTGAAAATTATGAATTAAAGAGGTTTATTTCTTCAGTGTACCTGGCACCTTGAGACTTGTTTAATAAATATACAACTATCTCATGTTTTTGTTTTACCATTTCAGGAGCAGTGGCAGTGGCATGGAAGAATCCTTTTTCCAGCTGGTTTACTGCTATGCTCCACTGCTTTGGTGGAGGAATTTTATCGTGTATACTGCTTGCAGAGCCTCCACTGAGGTTTCTTGCAAACCACACTAATATATTACTGGCGTCTTCAATCTGGTAAGCTGCCATTATGGCGAACTATGGGACATATAAAAAATTATTTCATAAATTATTTAGTAAAATGGAATTTTCTTCTTTGAAAAATATTTTATGTTCTTGAAAAGTTAGTGCATGTGCAAGGAAGGAACCCAAATAATGCCAAAGGCTTTAAATGCAAAATATGTTTCTTTCTTGCCCTTTTCCCCTTATCTTCTTCCAGAAGCTTGGTGGGGGGGCAAAGGTAGCAAGTCCCCCACCCCTATGAACTGTACCAGTGACCCAGCGGGGTACATAGGAGTGAGTGGAAGGCTCCTAGAAAGAGGAAGGCCTTGCTTTTCAATTTGTTCTTTTGTAGAAGGATTCTGAAAGAAAACCAACGAAGTACACCTAAGCTATCAAAAAAAATTAACTTATGTATCTTTAGTAGAAAGATTTCAAATACTAAATATTTGGTCCCAGCTGTTTAGCTTATGAACCTAAACCGAATACACACATACAGCATGTCTGCCGTACTCCTGCTCACTCCACTCTCACCGCAGAGCCTTGCTAGTTCTTGAACATACAAGGTCTTCTTCTAGCTCTGTGCCTTTGTACTTAATTTCCTCTCTCTGTTATATTTTTTCCCCAGAAGACTTATGTTTTCTTTTATCAGAGAGTCTTTCCCTGACTGAAATAATACCTCCTCTCCTGTGACTGTCACATCATCCTTTGTTTTTTTTTTTCTTGATTTTTAATGTTGATTTGTCTTAGTCCACTAGAAAAATAACCTAGCAGAGCAGGGATTTTATTTTGTTAACTGTGTACCAACTACTGTTCTTGATTTAGTAATTACGTTTTAAAGAAACGGATTGCTATGTACTGTTACATTATAAAGGATTTCTGTATTTGAGTAGTTAGGGATTACAGAATTTGATGAGTTGATCCCTTAAATGAAATATAAGTTTTTTTTCTCTAAACATGCTTTCTTGGCTCAAACTGAAAGATATGTTAGAAATGGAATATACTTTTTTTAAGTAGTGAATTCCTATTATAGAATTTATTAATCTCAGATCTTTTATTATCTCCATTTTACATAAGAGGTAATTGAGGCTTAGCAGGTTGGTTAATGGCAACATCTGGATTTCAACTCAGGCATTTAGACTATTAAGAAGAATTTTCAATATGAACAATCTTTTTTTAGCTTAAAATTTCAAGTAATACTGAATAGCTATAAAAATATTTATAAAACATATGCAAAGTATAAAGATTTGTGATACATGTATAAAGAAGCTTACATAGGCCATCATTTATACTAATAAAAAATTGTCACTTAAAATAATCTTTTTATTATAAAGTGAAAAAAATTCGGACAACCACAGGAAACAAACATATAACCTAGTGAATTACCATAGGGCACATCCTTGTAACCATTATCCAAGTCAAGAAATACAACTCTTATCACCTATCCCAGAAGTCCTTTCTGTGTGTCCCATTCTAATCATAACTTACTTCCCACCCTAAATAACCATTATAGTAATCTATATTCTAACTTTTATGGTAGTCACTTTTTTTGCATATTGTTATAATTTTATCACTCAGTGTTCATTCTTAGACACTATAGTTTAGTCATGCCCATTAAAAGTTTTAATATTTTTCTTAAGTTTTTTTAGTTATCACTCTTGTTTTTCTTTTTCTTAAAATTTACCTGTTGAACCAGAGCTGTTTGTCCAGAGTTTGCTGATTGCATGTTTATGGTACAGATCACTATATTCCTCTGTTCTCTGTGTTTACTTAAAATTGGCAGATTGATCCAGAATCCAAATCAGATTCAGGTTAAATCCCTTAGCAACTTTAAAAAGAGGTTCACATTTTTTTGATTGGCTGTCTTTGTGACATCAGCACCCTTTTACACTTAATGCTCATATCTGCTAATTAAATGGGAATTACAAAAAGGTGATAGTCTCGCTCTTTTTATTTATTGCTTGGAATACTTCTGAATTATAAATAGATACTTCTCACTTATTATTTGAGAAAGCAGTTTTGTAGTTCATATAGGAAAGGTGGGATAAATGCTTGATTTTTTTCTCCTTATTTATCAGTTTTCAAGGTAATGAATTGGTCTGCTGTCATCCTCTGAAGTTGACCTGTTTAGAAAAAATAATTCATAAATTTAAGCGTATTTTTTTGGTTTCAGTAAATTTCAGTTATTTTCATTGTTGAAGCTCAAATTGTTCCATCTTTGGGAACCTCTTCAAATTGACATCTAAGAATTTGGATTAGTTTTCTTATTACTTAGAGTTTAAGTACTTGTACTTTAATTCTGGAATCACTTATTTCCCTAAGAAGCACTTATTTCTTTTAGTGAGGATGGCATTTTGAGACCACAGTCTGAGTCCTGGCGATGATTGTGTTACTGGGTTGATTGTGGTTTCTAGTCCATTTCAGCGAATAGAGCTAAGAAGAACAAAGATAACTCATGAGTTTACACGCTAATATTTCTAATGCACATTTAGGACTACAGAGCTTTTATTTAACTTTTTTTCTGTTATATGTGTATCTCCGTTCTTTGACTAAGAGTTTTGATTCTTAAGGGCAAAGGATATGATAGAATTAAAGTATTCTAACATGACTAATTTATTTTATTCTGTACATGGTAATCTTAGAGTAGCAATACTAAGACTTCCACTGAAATGGTTACTAAATCTTTTTTTTGTATATATACATTCTCTCATTCTTAAAACAGATGTACTATTTTACACTATTTTAGTTTTCTAGCTATTACATGGTGTACTCTTCCCTTCTCAGTCCTCCCTCATTCTTAGTTTTTCAGCTAACTTTATATTTAATGCTTATCAGTCCTTATATGTAACTCTCTAGTAATCTTGATTGTCTGAAGCTTATCCTCTAGTAAATTCATTAGGAACAAAAGTCCCCGAGTTTTTATAGGATTGTCTCTGTCTTTTATACCTAAGTCATTTTTACTGGATATAAAATCATTGACTCATACTTTCTATCCTTGAGTATTTTAAATACAGTAGAACCTCCTAGTTGACTACCTCCCTATAAATTAGTTGACCTAATTTTCATAGACCAGACATGTACCCACATGTGTGTATCAGTATGGTAGGCCTAGCCTAGTTCCTTATGTTGACCACCTCTGTATGTTGAACAGTTACAGTCCCATGGGTGGTCACCTTACAGAGGGTCTACTATATTTAGCATAGGGATCTGCATAGGATATGATGCAAGACTTGTCCAATCAGCAGACCAGACAGGTGCACACATTGCACTCCATGCTAAGATCATATGGTCATGGTTTTGTAGAGCCTTCAGATCTACTCCATTTTCTTCTGGCTGTGAAAGCATTGCTGAAAAAAGTCTGGTTGTCAGCCAGGTGTGGTGGCTAACGTGTGTAATCCTAGCACTCTGGGAGGCTGAGCCAGGTGGATTGCTGAGTTCACAGGTTCGAGACCAGCGTGAACCAGTGCGAGACCCGCCTCTGAAAATAGCCAGGCATTGTGGCAGGTGCCTGTTGTCTTGGGAGGAGTCCCAGCTACTTGGGAGGCTGAGGCAAGAGAATCATTTGCTCCCAAGAGTTTGAAGTTGCTGTGAGCTATGATACCATAGCACTTTACCGAGGGAGACAAAGTGAGACTCTGACTCAAAAGAAAAAAAAAGTCTGATGGCTTTTTAATTATCTTTCCCTTTTAAGTCATATGTTCTTTTCTTCTAGATACCTAAAGGATTTCTTTATTTGTTAAAGCCTAATAATTTAAATAAAATATGCCCTGGTGTTGGTTGCTCTGGAATGGTGCTCTCAGGTACATGGTATGTTCTTTTTGGTGCCTATACATTTTTTTTTTGATTGGGAAAGTTATTTTAGTGTTTGCATTCTTCCCTGGCATTAGTTTCCTTCAGAACTCTTATTATTGGTATTTTGGCTACTCTTTGGGTCTTTCTTCAAGATATCTTTTTTTTTTAAATTTGTGTGTTTTTTTTTTTTTTTTTTTTTGAGACAGAGTCTTACTCTGTTGCCTTTGGTGGAGTGTAGTGGTGTGATTGTAGCTCACTGCAACTTCACACTCCTGGGCTCAAGCAGTCCTCCTCCCTCAGCCTCCCAAGTAGCTGGGACTACAGGCACCTGCCACAACGCCTGGCTATTTTTTGTTGTTATTGTTGCAGTTGTCATTGTTTTAGCTGGCCTAGGCTGGGTTCAAACCCACCAGCCTCAGTATATGTGGCCAGCTCCCTACCAACTGAGCTATGGAAGCTGCCTTGATCTGTTTTTTTTGTTTCTTTGTTTGACACAGAGTCTCACTGACTTTGTCACCCTTGGTAGAGTGCTGTGGCACAGCTTACAGTAACCTCAGACTCTTGTGCTCAAATGATTCTCTTGCCTCAGCCTCCCGAGTAGCTGGTACTATAGGCACTGCCACAATGCCCAGTTATTTTTAGAAAGGGGGTCTTGCTGTGACTCACACTGATCTCGAACTCATGAGCTTAGGCAATCAGTCCACCCGCCTCAGCCTCCCAGAGTGCTAGGATTACAGATGTGAGCTGCCGTGCCTGGCTTTTGATCTGAGTGCTTTTATGGCCTATAGAGATTTACTCTTGCTGCCTTTTTCCTTTTTTTTCCTTTTTGTTTTTTGGCCAACAGCATGAAATGTCAGTTGCTTTTTTTTTTCTTCTTATAATGAGTTTGTATGGGATTCGACCTTGATAATTTTTGTTGGTCATTTTTATATGAAATTGGTTTTCAAACTTTTAGAATAAGGTGAAATTCAGGAAAGACTTTTTTTTTTGGTAACAACCTGGATGGATTTGGAAAGGAAAGATTTTTTGACTTCACAAAGCTTCTGCTTCTGTTATTTTTTTATGTTGTGTTCAAAAGATGGTGACCTGCTTTCTGAGATTTCTTGCTTTTCCTCTTCCTCAGTTTGGTCTGGTCCTTTCCTTTCTTTTATTGTTCTGTCCTGCTCAGTTTTGATTCCTCTGCAGTCATTTCTTTTCATTGTGGGGCTCGTTCTAGAAGAGAGCCCTGGTGGATCAATTTGAAAGCCCATAGGGACTAACTGGCTACAACCCTTTCAGAAGTTCTTACCATGGACTCTGTTTATGTACATTTTATTAAAGCAATATAAATGTACATAAACATAAGAATAAATAAAATACTGATATTAACATAATGGCATTATCTGATATAGTCTAAGTATCATTTTCCCTATAATTCAATAAATATACTGTTAAGCATATACCAAGAGAAAATCTTGCTTTTGTATGTTAGTAAATATCCATATGTACAAGAAAGGTCTTAGAAATGCTACTTAGAATAGCAAAAACTAGAAACAACTGTCAACAGAGAAATGGATGAATAAATTATGACATATTCTGTTTAGCTATACACTGGTAAAATTTATATTAAATTACAACTACACACAACAACGACTCAGGAATATAGGTTGAACAAAAAAAAAGCCACAGAAAAGTATTATAGTATTTCATTTATAAAACTTTCAAAAACGAAATTAAAGATATAAATATATGCTAAAACTGTGTAGAAAGCAAAGACTTGTGTTTTTTTAGATGGGATGTAATTTTTTTTCTTTCTTTTTTCTTTTTCTTACATATACATGTGTATGTTAAGTTTCCACTTTTGCCTTCACAGAATTAAAAGGCTAAATTTAATGACAATAATAATATTTAACATAAGGACTAAGAACAAAAACCTCATAAAGAATGAAAGAAGATAAATACATTCAGAAAAAAAATCAAACAATTGCTGCAATGAATAATAGTAATAATGCAAAGAAAGTAACATTCACATTGTCAGATAGAAGTATGTCTGTTATAGAATACTTTGATCATAAGTATAGAAAAGTATAGGATACTTTTCTCCTTATTTTGTTTTTTCCAAAATCTCAAAAAAAATAGACAACTAATATTTATAAATAAAAGATAATTTAAAAAAAAACAGATCATACCAAATCTTATAGACAATAGGGGATGTAATTTTTTAACTCTACATTATGTTACTTGATTAATCTGCAGGTTTGTATGTGGCTATAGTACATTCATTCCCACTATTGGATAATCTGTTATATTAATATCTATATTTTATTCTTTTGTTGATGAACATTTTTGATGGCTGTAGGTGTTTTGTTGGGCATTACAAATCAGGAATCATAACAGCAACCACTTATTATTATTATTTTTTTGCAGTTTTTGGTTGGGGCTGGATTTGAACCCGCCACCTCTGGCATATGGGGCTGGCGCCTTACTCCTTTGAGCTGCAGGCACCGCCCCACTTATTTTACTATTATTCCACATTTACTATGTCCTAGTTTTCCAAGTGCTTTGGACGTATTACCTCACAAGAGCCCCATGAAGTAGGTATAGTACTGTTTCATTCTTACTTAACAGATCATGTAACTAAAGCATGGAGTGGTTAATAACTTGCAGATATTGAGTAGTTGGAGTCATGATTAAAATATAGGGTATCTAATTGTTTAGTTTGTGCTTATGCATTGTATTATTTTATACTCTGGAAATACAAACTTTATTTCTGTCCTCATAGACCCTTAAATATAAAACATTATGCTGGCTTAAAGGCAGAGTATATCTTACTTTTTTTTAAAGTTTTAATATTTAGAACAAATTTGTAATTTTGCTCCATTTGATTTTCAGTTGAGAAATGTTTGGAATTTAAAATCTATCAAGCAAGGTTATCTTTAGTTCAATAGCTCATAGTACATACATCTGGAGATTAGCGCCATCTACTGGCAAAGAAACTTGGTGTGTTGTGTAGTTTCATTACTTCTGAGATAGTGTACACTTTTCATAGGCTTTTTTTGGTTTGAAAATCTGTTTGGGGGGAAATAAATACTTTATAATTTTTCTATGAATTGATTTTTATGCCTCAGTGATTTCCTTAAACTTCCAAGTATTAATGATCATAGATTCCACATTTGTGGAATTACATTTAATGAGAAAAAATATAGTTTTTATAGGTATCATTTATCTGTCAATCCTTTTCAAAGCTTATACATAAAGTTAATAACTTGTTAGAGAAATAAGGCAAGACAAAGATGTTATTGGACTAACATGAACTATATATTTATTTTATCATTGTGTTTTGGCTTAGTTAAGTGATACTGTCTTTGATAGAGGAGTGGAATTGATATTTGGGTGAAAATAGAGTTCTTAGTGACTGATCCTGGGAAGCTACTCTCTGTTCAAATGCTGGTTTAACCCAAATTTTGCTCTCATCTTTTCTTAAACTGGCTTAGCTTTCATTTGTTAGTGGCTTAGGATCTTCTTTGTATCCTGTTTTAGGTGAACTTTCATTCTTTTGTTGTTTTTTCCTCTTCATTAGCTTAACCTATGTGAGTAAAAAATGTATGCAAAATCCATTATCTTTTTATTTCATTTCTTCTTTTCTTCTGATATGAATTCTTTACCCACTTTACAAATTAAAGTGGTTTGACAATTTTAGTTAAAGGTGAACTTATAGTCTTTATAGAAGGAGAGACACTTGTTACTTCCTTCATTAAGGGAATATTAAAAAGCTACTTTGTGTTATAGAATAGGAATTGTTTTTTAGGGAGCTTTTGGTCTGATATGTCTACTTGTAAGTCTAGTGAGCCCCCCAAACACTTGTTCTTTCGGCTCGGTGCCTGTAGGTCAGCAGGTAGGGCGCCAACTACATACACTGGGGCTGGTGGGTTTGAATCCAGCCCTGGCCTGCCAAACAACAATGACAACTACAACCAAAAAATAACCGGGCGTTGTGGTGGGCACCTGTAGTCCCAGCTACTTGGGAGGCTGAGGCAAGAGAATTGCTTTAAGCCCAAGAGTTTGAGGTTGCTATGAGCTGTGATGCCACGGCACTTTACTCAGGGCAACAGCTTGAGACTCTCAAAAAAAAAAAAAACCCACAAAAAAAACGCTTGTTCTTCCCCACCCCACAGTGATTTCACATTCAAATGAGAAAAGTTTTTTTTGTGTAAAATGTTAGCTTATTGTAGTTATACTTTAGAAATAATAGAATAAAAATTTATTTATAAAGAAATAGCAGTAATTATAAATTTTATATCATGTGCCATATGTCACATAGTTGAATATAAAAGTCCAGTATTGCTGGTGTAATAGTATAAGTTTTTATCTCATGTTAAAGATAGGCTCAGTACAGGGAATGAGAATGGGGTCATTTGCAATATTATTGGTTGTGTTTGTTTGGGATAAAATATTGCTCTGTCACCTGGGCTAGAGTGCAGTGGCTTCACCATAGTTCACAGCAACCACAAACTCTTGGGCTCAAGAAATCCTCTGCCTCAGCCTTCCAAGTAGCTGTAACCATAGGTGTGTGCACCCACCATGTGTAATTGTCCATTATTTTAGTAGAGATGAGGTCTTGTCCTTTCTCAGGCTTGTCTCAAAGTCTTGACTTCAAGTGATCCTCCCATCTTGGCCTCCCAGAGTGCTAGGATTATAGGTATGAGCCACACACCTGGTCCATTTGTAATATTATTATTTTTATTGTTTCCTTTTTGAATATTTTACTTTTTTTTTTTGAGATGGAGCCTCAAGCTATCCCCCTGGGTAGAGTGCCATGGCATCACAGCTCATAGTAACCTCCAACTCCTGGGCTCCAGCGAGTCTCCCGCTTCAGCCTCCCAAGTAGCTGGGACCACAGGCGCCCACCACAACGCCTGGCCATTTTTTGGTTGCAGCCATCATTGTTGTTTGGCGGGCCCAGGCTGGGGATTCGAACCCGCCACCTTAGGTGTACGTG
>CAUYQV010095973.1:0-10905 GCA_963574575.1 Galagoides demidoff
TGTGGTCCCAGCTACTTGGGAGGCGGAGGCAGGAGACTCGCTTGAGCCCAGGAGTTGGAGGTTGCTATGAGCTGTGATGCCATGGCACTCTACCCAGGGGGATAGCTTGAGGCTCCGTCTCAAAAAAAAAAAAAAAAACCAATGGACATAAACTATGATGCAGAAACACCTATTTTTCCTGGGTGCAAATAAGTGCATAAAATAATTGTTTTCTCTTAAAAGGATCTGTACTATCTAGATGCCCATGGGATTCTTAGAATTCCCACTATTTTAATGCCTTAAATCAATTATTCTCAGACACTCCAGTGTCTGTAATGCATTACTGTGTCAGAATGTTTTGTCATCAATATTCAAAGATTTAGACACCATCATCGATTAAAGAATAAAAAGAGATACAAAATTGTTGGTAAACCTTAAAAACTTACTTTTGAGGCTTGACACCTATAGCTCAGCAGTTAGGGTACCAGCCACATACACGGGAGCTGGCGGATTTGAACCCAGCCGGGGCCTGCCAAACAACAATGACAACTACAACTAAAAAAAAGCTGGGTGTTGTGGCGGGCACCTGTAGTCCCAGCTACTTGGGAGGCTGAGGCAAGAGAATCGTTTAAGCCCAAGAGTCTGAGGTTGCCGTGAGCTGTGAATACATGAAACTCTACCAAGGTTGACATAATGAGACTCTGTCTCAAAAAAAAAAAAAAAAACCAGCTACTTGGGAGGCTGAAGCAGGAGAATCGCCTAAGCCCAGGAGTTGGAGGTTGCTGTGAGCTGTGACTCCACAGCACTCTACCAAGGGCAACAAAGTGAGACTCTGTCTCTAAAAAAAAAAAAAAAAACAAAAAAAACCTTACTTTTGAAAAGTGGATTTTTGAAAACAGAAGTCTTTTTCAACTCCATCCTTTATCCGTCAATGACATTCTGTTCGTCACCAGTTTAGTCTCTCTTTACTATGTTCTGCCAACACTGAGCTATTAACCTAGACTCAAGAGATTTTTATTTAAGTGTAAATAAAACTAAAAGATATATTCTTCCGTTTAGGGGGGAAAAGTAGTCATTGATGAAGATCAATTTTATATTTTATTTCCTAAAATCTGAGCACATATAAAGGGTAACATCAGCCAGAAATTCACCCCGAAGGAAAAAAGCAGCATGAATGTGGTGACAAATCTCACGACACACCAGCACCTTGTCTCCTTGGAGAATCTGCCTTCTCTTCCTGTTTACTAGATAGCACCTGTGTAGGCCAAGATGTGGGATGTGTCTGAGATATCGCGTGTGTAAATAGAATTCCTTTACACCCATGACAGAACTATCTTTCTCAATTTAAAAAGTAGAAGATGACGCCTGTAATCCTAGCACTCTGGGAGGCTGAGACGGGTGGATTGCCTGAGCTCACAAGTTTGAGAACAGCTTGAGCCAGAGCGAGACCTCGTCTCCAAAAAATAGCTGGGTGTTGTGGTGGGTGCTTATAGTCCCAGCTACTCAGGAGGCTGAGGCAAGAGAATCACTTGAGCCCAAGAGTTTGAGTTTGCTGTGAGCTATGACAATATAGCATTCTACCACGGGTGACATCGTGAGACTGTCTCAAAAAAACAAACAAAAAACCCAAACAACTAAAAAGTTACCCTGTAAGATATTAAAACTTGTTATAAAGCTAAGTAACCAAGACAACTTGGTTTGATGCAGGAAGAGAAACAGATTTTTAAAAAGGCAAGTGAAATATATCTAACTATATGGAAGAATTTGCAATGAAGTAAATATCACATTTCAAATCAATGAGGAGATGAGAGATGACTCAGTAAATGGTGTTGGATAATTGACTAGTTTGGGGGGAAATGGGGTGAGATAAGTCTAAAAATGGATCCCACATATATTCCCAGACAGATCAAAAATTACCATAGCGAATAGAGACTACTCTGTTCACAATCGTGAGATAAAGAAAAATTTAAAACATGACATAAATAATACAAGAAAGGATTAGAGAAAAGATTAAGGTCAACTTGAAAACTTAAAACTTCAAAAGTATAGTAGAAAAAAGCATAAAGAAATTTAAAATACAAATAAGAAGTATATTTCTGCCATATCTGATAGCATTTGATGTGGTAAAGGAGCAATTTACCTAATGTGTAAATGACCCATAAGTCAATAAAAATGTCCCAAGTACACAATAGGTAAATTTTTTCTTATCTATGAAACATGAAGATTTTCAATATCGTTCATGTTTATAGAAAAATGGAAACAACAGCAGTGAATTTTACCCATCATATGGTAAAGGGTACAAAGTTTATACTCAGTGTTAGCAAGCATATGGAAAATAGTAACCATCATGCACATCTAATCAGAGAATAAAATTGGTCAACTTTTTTATAGAGCAATCTAGCAATGTCGCTTAAAATACCCAGAGTCTTCTCCTCAGCATTTCCACTTACATAGACGTAAACACATCATCTTCTCCTTATATAGAAGTAAATATAATCTTCGAAATCTTGGGTAACTATAAAAGTTACAGCATAATGTGTAGCAACAAAAAAAGCTACCTAAATATTTTTAAATAGAGAATAGCTTTAACAGTATAATTTATTTATGAAATAGAATAATTTATAGTTGATAATAATAGATAACTCTGTGTGTGCCAATGTGGAAACAAATTTACGCTCGTGCTTATATACACATGAAAATGTCCTGAAATTATAGTAACAATTTCCCCTAAAGACAAGTATAAGGAACAAAAATTTGGTCTCTGCCGGTTCCACCCCCTAATGTCTTTCCCATATTTATGCATTAATTATATGTACAATCAAAAATAAAAGTCATTGATATCAGCAAGCAAACGGGCAGAATAGGAGATGCCAGTCTCTGTCCTCCAAAGAGCCGATTAGAAAAGTGTGTATGAATGAAAGGAGGTGTGGGAAGGCCAAGGGTTCGATGAAGGAGTGATTCCAGCAAAATGGTGGAACAGAACATCCCCCAGTATCAGTCTCCCCCAAAAAGTTTAACTAGAAACAAGTTGAAGATAAGAAAACCATCCTGTGTTGGGGGGTTTGCTCGTGAACCCCAACCTGGTTTGAAAGCCGGCTAGGAAAAACAATGCTGCAAATACACAAGTTTCAAACAAAGCCTGAAAGTACCTGGAGAAGACACACATTGATTCATGAGTAAACCGAGAAAATGCAGCACCTCCCTGGACTCTTCAGAAGGCTTTTATTGATTTATAACAAAGGCGTATATGCAAAAGGTGTAGTTGAAAGAATCCCAAGTTCCCAGGAAGACTGGAGGGAGGGAGAGAGAGAGAGAGAGAGAGAGACTGGGTAAGCGGTAGGGCATTGATACACAGCCAATGGTGTATTTAAACAAAGGGGGAGGGAGGAGCTAGTTCTATTCACACAGGGGAAGTAAACCAGATTTCCAAATCTAACTACATGTTCAAAGAGTTTAATTCCTCCCAACTGTTCACTCTTCAATGCATAGGCTTAGTTCAGCCTGGCCGGGCACCAACAGTTCTTTTCATCTTCTATGGATTTGAAGAACCCCCAGAGAGTGTCCATCTGTTGGATTCCCCTGGATACCCCAAGATTGAGGCAGGGCACCCTGTTGAGAAGCCAACCTAGCTACCTCCCACAATCCTGAATTTACCAGAACTCAGAGAAAAATGAAGAAACTCGCTGTGCCCACAGAATCAGAGGAAACCACAACTGGTAAGAGAAATAGTCATTTTAGACTTTGCTGCACACTCCCCAGCTATCATGGAAAACTCTTCTAGACCCACTGTTGGCAGAACTTCCTTGCATGCTCCACAAAGAGCCTTGCTGCTAAAGTCCTCTGGTAGACTGGCTAAGTACATGGATCAGCAGATGGGTGGGCCTGGCACCTTGGTCTGTGTGGTTGAATCTGAAGTCCAGATCTACGGGGATGGATCTGTCGATGGGTGTTAATGGTGCTGGACTCATAGCTTGTATTCATGAAGTTGAAACTGGAACTTGTATCAGTGAGCACTGCCCTGAAGCTTGGGTCCACAGGGGCTAACCTGGTGCTAGGGTGGACCTAGACCCTGACTGTGTTGGGAGAAGGCCCAGGTCCTGGATCCATGGAGCCTAGTCTTGAGCCTGAATCTTCGGGGTTGATCCTGGAGCCAGTCCAAAGGCATCAGCCTGAAACTAGGTCTGGACCAGGTGCTTTTGGACCCTAGGTCTACTGGAACAGCCATGGACTCTGGATCCAATGAAGCCTGGGCCCGGAGAGGCTGAAGACCATTTGATTTAAAGATCCCACTAGCAATAGAAGATAGGCTGTGTTGGGTAGAATTTGAACTAGACACCCCTTAAATAAATCCCAGACGCTCAAAGGAGTACATAGTTAGAAAAATGTTGAACTAGAGAAACATCAGCCAGAAGCAAAAAGCAACCAGGATGAAACGTATTTGTCTTGGCCTGAGTAGAGAGAGTAGAAAAAAAAAATCTGTGCGGTAGCTAAGGGTCTAGGACGGTGGTTATGCCGTGACCCTTTAATACAGTTCCTCATGTTATGGTGACCCCCAACCATAAAGTTATTTTCATTGCTACTTCATAACCATAATTTTGCTACTGTTATGAATCATAATGTAAATATCTGATATGCAGGATATATTTAGGAGACCCCTGTGAAAGAGTCATTCGACCCCCAGAGGAGTCGCGACCCACAGGTTGAGAACCGCTGGTCTAGGATAACTTAATCTGAGCAATCAATAGAAATCAGTTTACATAAATAGAAAATGTGAATAGCACATAAACACGTAAACTCTAAATTAAAAGCTCAATGACATACCACTTCACACTTTTTATATTATCTGGTATAGGAGATGATATGAAGGAGCAAGTGAGTCTTAACTACGTCTGGCCTATGTGTATAAATTGGTATAACCTCCTGGGATAATAATTTCTCAATGTGTAACCAAGTTGAAATGTGCATATTGACAACTCCTCTAGCTTGTAAATAATGGATATTTAGGCATCATTCTTAACATAAATTCCTGTTCTCATTGTGTGGGACTAGAATCACACGTTCCTAGCTTCTGGCTGGGAGCTTGGCTATCTAGCCCTATTGGAATAGCCACCCACGAGCTCCAACTCTTTATGAGAAATGAAATTCTCCTTTCTAAATTAAAAAAAAATTATGTGACTATAAATCAAGATGTCTTGACATTAACAGTCATTTGAGTAAGGAATTTTTATTTACACAAACTCTCAATATGTGCCTGATACGTTTTTTTCTTTAATGCAGAGAAATAAATAGCAAAGCAGTTGAAGAAGCTTTTTTTACTTTATTGAACGCGAAGTCCAGACTTTGGAAATGCAATTTGTCATGGCAACATCTTGAATAAACAATTAGTTCCTCGGACACAATGTGGAGACCATCAGAGTACTTTGGTTCTTCTCTCAAAGGGCTCTGAGTATCTTCCTGGGGTGTCTGGGTCAGATGAAACCTTTGTTTACCTCGGATAAAACATCGTATTAGCAGCCAAAGAAACTAAACAGAACAAAGAAGGCAAGCAGAAACCATGGAAACTTCGCTTGTTTTCTGTCAAATGATGTGAACTTTATTTCATTAAAGATGATGTTCATTGCTACAAGCTCTGAAATCTCTTCATTAATTTGACTAGAGATTTTAATTGTTGGAGCTAAACCTAGGTTTCAAATTGCGATCCTGGGTGACATTTAGGTTGTTAATGGACTTGTTTACTTTAATCAGCTAGGCATTGTCTGGCTGATCTCCTCCCCACTCTCAGTTTGTCCCCAAATGTCCATCTATTTTTCAGAAAGTAGCGTGCCACTTGTTTTACAAAAAAAAAAATCTCTTTACACTGTTGTTGTTTTTATTAATTTCACAAATCCACATACTGTCCTCATTAGCAAAACATAAAATACAAGACTAGGGAGATGGAATGAACATTTCTTCTTCAAAACTTTTCTCTGAATTATATTTTCCCCTGGAATACAAATATATTATGCATCTATTATATGCTTAAATACATATATTTTATAGATACACATATATTTACGTATTAGTTATATACACACACACACACAAGGGTACCAAAAACCTTATACACATTTTAAGAAAGGACAAAACTATTTTTTTATTACATCATAGCTATGTACATTAATGCAGTCATAGGGTACAACGTGCTGGTTTTATATACAACTTGAAATACTTTCATCAAATTGGTTAACATAGCCTTCTTAGTTATGCATTTTCTTAGTTACTGTGTTAAGACTTTTATATTCTACACTTAGTCTATTTAACATGTACCCTTGTAAAATGCACCATAGATGTAGTCCCACCAATTGTCCTCCCTCCACTCATCCTCCCCCCTCCCTCTCCCCTTTCCCCTTCTTCTTGGGTTATAATTGGGTTATAGCTTTCATAGACAAAACTATTAAAAGTGTGATACTCAAGTCAAGTTTGTCTTCTGTGAAGTGATATGAGATATAATATCTTGTAAGTGATATAAGATAACAAGCATTATTAGGATATATTGAGCATTAAAATTTTAATACAGCTTTTCCCTTTCTTAAAATGTGTGTCCATGTTTGGCATTGTCTGTATGTTTATAAAGGTGAATATTCTCAGAGTGATATCTGCAGTGATATGGCAGAAGAGAAGGCTCCTGACTACTCTCCTCCCACAGACTCACTGAGTAAACACCTACACAAAGATCAATTCTCCCCAAGAGAGAGACAGACTTTAGTTGAAAGAATCCTACCCGTGGGATGACTGAGAAAATATCCCCATCAAAACAGGTAGAAAAAAATGGAGATACACTTGCACAGTTACCCGTTTCTGAGCACAGTGTCTTACCATCCAGAAGGAATCCCTGATTCTCAGCTTCCTCCTGAGGGATTAGAAGTTTGTGCCACACATGTAGTGCCCAAATTTTGCAGCCTCTACCAAAGGACCTACCTATTAAACCACCTTCCTTGAGGAACAACAGAGACAGGGCATTGGAGGATTTACCTGGAGCACAAAGAACAAAGAGGGATTTTGAAACGTGTGTGCACTGTCAGTGACCATAGCCCCTGCGTTATAGGCAGCTTCCAAGTCCCCCCAGGAAGAGTTTGAATGTGAACTTTTCCAGCAGCTACCTGTGGTCCTGGTCCCTATGAAGCCAGTATCTGGAAACTACATAGCAGATGAAAACTAAAACTTCTTCAGCCTAAATGTGTGTGTTGGGGGGAGGGCAGCCTTGGGTCATCTTGTTTAGCTTGCTCTAGGGACAAATTCCTACAATTTTTCATTGTGGGGAGGCTAGGGGACCTCTGAACGACTGAAAGGAAAAGTGAGCACACCCTGACCCTACTTTTAATCTAGGTTTCTTTATATTTAAAATGGGTATCATGTAGACAACATATAGTTGGGTCTTATTTCTTGATCCGGTTGGACAATCCTTGTCTTTTCATTGGTAGATTTAGACCACTGATGTTAAAAGTTACTTTTTATGAGGCTGGGCATAGTGGCTTACTCCTGTAATCCTAGCACTCTGGGATGCTGGGGTGGGTGGATCACCCAAGCTCAGGAATTCTGGACCAGCCTGAGCAGAGCAAGACACTGTCTGTACTAAAAGTAGAAAAACTAGCAGGCACTGTGACAGGTACCTATAGTCCCAGGTACTCAGGAATCTAAGGCAAGAGGATCACTTGAGCCAGGAGTTTGTGGTTGCCGTGACCTATAACACCACAGCACTCTACCCAGGGTGACAGAATGATACTCTGTCTCAAAAAAAAGAAAAAGTTTGTTTTTGGCAGTGCCTTTTGCTCAAAGGAGTAGGGCACCGGCCCCATATGTCAGAGGTGGTGGGTTCAAACCCAGCCCCAGCCAAAAACTGCAAAACAAAAAAAAAGAAAAAGAAATGAAAAGTTCGTTTTTATGGTTGAATTCATATTTACTGTATTTATTACTATATTTTATTTGTTGTGCTTGTTTTTTGTACCTGATTTTGTCTTCCATTCTTTTTCTGCCTTTATGGTTTTAATTGAACATTTTATATTATTCCATTTTCTCTCCTTGACTGCCCCATAAATTATACTCCTTTTTTTTTTTCCATTTTTTTTTTTTGGTTAGTGGTTTCCCTAGGGACTATTGTGGCAAGTCTACTTGTAAATAACACTGTACAACGTCATAGGCTGTATGAGTAGCTTATAATAATAAAATAAACTTCATTCCTTCCCCTATCCTTATATCACTGCTGTAATTCATTTCACAAGCATACATAAATATGTATATAATAGCGATAATATATTTGAATACATTGTGATTATTTTGAGCATACCATTATATGTTAGGTTGATGAAAAATAAGAAAAAAGCTTCACTTACTCTTTCTCTGATGCTTTTCCTAACTCTAGGTAGATCTGAATTTCTTTCTTTCTTTTTTTTTTTTTTTTTTGTGGTCTTTGGCTGGGGCTGGGTTTGAACCCACCACCTCTGGCATATGAGGCCGGCACCCTACTCCTTGAGCCATAGGCACTGTCCAAGTAGATTTGAATTTCTGATCTTTATCATCTTCCTTCTCTCTAAAGGATTTATTTTCCACCTAATGGGCACGATGTAAGGGTAAACAGCACACCTCCTGGGTGTGGGACACCAGACAACAGGGACTTTATCTAACAAATGCAAACATTGTAACCCTCATATTAATCCTAATTGGTTTAAACTCCTGTCTAATAATTTCAATTAGTTTACCATATCTGAGTCTGGTTCTGATAGTTGCTTGGTCTCCTTACACTATAGTATTTTGTCTTTTGGTACACTTTGTAAATTCTTTTCATGGCCAGAATTGATGTACTGGGTTAAAAGTAATGGTTATAAGTAGGCCTTTAATAATTGGTGGTGAGGGGTGGTGGCAGGGAAAGAATCCCACAGTCCCACCCAGTTTTTAGTGAGCCTGAACCACTCGATGATAAGCGTCCCATCTGCTTCTCAGTGTCCTGCCCCCCACCTTCAGGGAGCAGGAGAGGTAGAGCGGGCTGGAGTTGGGTTTCCCTCCTTTCACAAGAGGGTCTCAAGTTCAGACTTTCCCTTCCTCCCAGGAGAGTTAGGCTTTGACCAAGTACCATTAGGCAAGGCTGTGGATAGGTAGTTTATCTTGAAAGCAGATCGTGTGAAAAAGAACACGGGCATATTTCCAAGTGGTTCCTTTCCCCCTTCCCTTGCAGAAATAGCAGAGAATTTTTCCTACGTATTCACTATGAGAACCTGGTCAAGCTCCTGGAGGAAAAACTTTCAAAAGTGTGTGAGCACTGGCTGACCAGTCCCCTGGAGTTTTCATCTCCCTGACTTATCCACACGGCGCCTCCAGCACTGTATCAATTCTTGTTCAGATTTCCCTACCCTGGTTCCCTACTGGTTCCCACATGGGGGCTTCCATGAGTACGAACTGCAATTCTCTCATTCAACTACCAGTTTCTCCATTTTTAGGAGCAGCGATTTGCCCTGGGAGGCCCCCTCTGGGCATCTAAGAAGAGCTGTTAATTTTTTAGTTTGTTCAGCTTTTTAACTGTTTGGATGGAGGTGCAGCTTTCAGCTTTTTACCTGCCAGCCCGAAACTGAAAGTCCTTATCTTCTTAATAATAATTTTTCCAGATACAGAATTATAGATTGGTGTATTTATTCTTTCAACTTTTTTTTTTTTTTTGCAGTTTGTGGCCAGGGTCAGCTTTGAACCTGCAACGTCTGGTATATGGGGCCAGCGCCCTACTGCTTTGAGCCACAGGCACCGCCCTATTCTTTCAACATTTCAAATATTTAACTCCACTCTCTTTTTATCTGTCTGCTTTATGCAAAGAAGTGCAACCTATTTCTGTCATTTTTCCTGTGTATACAAAACGGTTATTACTCCTTCTAGATTCTTTTAAGATTTTCTCTTTGTCCCTGCCTATGTTACCAGACAAGGAGGGTACATCCATCTGTCACCGTCAGCCAATATGCGGAGATGGGGATAGGTCTACCATACTTTGTCAGAAGGCTGGGATTCTGGAGAACAGTGAGAGCAGCCTCTCCAACACGGTTTTGTTCTTTCATTTCCAAAATTACAGTTTTACACATATCAGTTCAAAGCAAAGACCACACCAACCCCTATTCCGAATAATAATCAGCATAACTCAGTGCCCTATTACAACATTCCAATTCAAAAGTGAATCTCCCAAATCAATCTCCCTAAACTACTCAAGACAGACGTCTTTAGGGTGGAGCTAAATTTACAAAACAGTAAGAACAGGAGGGGGGGTAGGGAAGGTCAGGCAGGACCTGAACGGAACTTACCAGCTGTGTCCTGTCGGCCCCAGTCTACCTGACTCCATCTTATTCCCACTCTTACTACTACACTTCATGTCTATGAGACAGATTTTATGTAGAAATAATTGCTATGATTTACTGCATTTGTCTAGAGATTGAACTTATTCGGGCGAGGGACATGCAGCAGAGTGTCAAAAGACAACAAGAGGCACCCTGAATCCAATAACAAACAAAGATGAATGAGAATCACATACTTCCCGTCTCGACAACTGAAGTTTTTAACCCTCATCTCTGCACAGTTCTGCAGTCCACTGGTCCAGCCTGAGCTCACCGGTTATTGGAATGTAAACAGGTCTCAGCAAAGCAGATCAAGGGGCCTCTTTCTCAGCAATGCAGAGTGTGGTCCAGTGTAGCTCAGGCAGAGATCAAAGGGATTGGCTGGAGGCCTTGTAAGGTCCTTGGTTGGGTGAGTCCATTCCTGGAATGCAGGAAGGAATGTGTCTGTTACCCTGGACACAATCCTGTCCTAATTTTTTCTGTTACAACAAAACCAAGAATCAGCACCAAATTTTAGAATGTTGACATAAAACTGAGTTAGCCCATGTTGGAATATCAAACCAGACAAACCCTGGTCTCCAAG
>CAUYQV010095976.1:0-11865 GCA_963574575.1 Galagoides demidoff
CCTCCAACTCCTGGGCTCAAGCGAGTCTCCTGCCTCCGCCTCCCAAGTAGCTGGGACCACAGGCGCCCGCCACAACCCCCGGCCATTTTTTGGTTGCAGCCATCATTGTTGTTTGGCGGGCCCAGGCTGGGGATTTGAACCCGCCACCTTAGGTGTATGTGGCTGGCGCCTTAGCCAATTGAGCCACAGGCGCTGAGCCTGGAAACAACTCCTTACTCTTCTCTGCTGTCTAAAAACTACCTACCTTTTTTTTCTTTTGGAAGAGTTAGTTTAATTTACACAGGTAAGCCTGGATCCCCATCAAACCATGGAGTTGCTATTAACTGCCTAGGCCTGGCTATCTCCAGACTTCTTTAACACAAGAGGGAAATAAATCTCTATGTTCTTTTTTAGTTTTGCAGTTTTTTTGGCCAGGGCTGGGTTTGAACTTGCCACCTCTGGCATATGGGGCCAGTGCCCTACTCCTTTGAGCCACAGGTGCTGTTCTTTAAGCCACTGTTAGCTTGGGGTTTTCTGTTACGGTCAGCTAAGCCTAACACTGGCAAAGAAGGGGTAGATCTTGGAGCTACATGTCAAGTGGAAAGCCCCAAAGGAGAAGGTTCAAAATTGCCTTAAGATTTTAGCCTGGTTATTATGGAAATATGATGGAAATTTTGTCTTTCAGAAAAATGAAACTGCTAGGATGTATCTGAGATGCCCCCCTTTCCCAGTGCTGAGGAGATTTCTCTTTGTTCTTTGTTGTTTTCCGGAGGCAAATGCCATGTGAAGGCTCACACAGGCAATTTTTTTTTTTTTTGAGACAAACTCTCACTTTATCATCCTTGGTAGAATGCTACGGTATCTTAGCTCACAGTAACTTCAAACTCGTGGGTTCAAGTGATCGTCTTGCCTTAGCCTCCCAAGCAGCTGGGACTACAGGTGCCTACCACTATGCCCAGTTATTTTTTAGAGAGAGGTTCTTGCTCTGGCTCAGGTTGGTCTTGAACCTGTGAGCTCAGGCAATCCACCTGTCTTGGCCTCCCAGACTGCTGGGATTACAGGCTTGAGCCACTGGACCTGGCCTCTGCACACAGGCAATTTTAAAAACATTTTTTGGAGGTGGTGCCTGTGGCTCAGTGAGTAGGGGCCTGGCCCCAGCCAAACTGCAACAAAAAATAGCCGGTCGTTGTGGTGGGCGCTTGTAGTCCCAGCTACTCGGGAGGCTGAGGCCTAAGCCCAAGAGCTGGAGGTTGCTGTGAGCTGTGACTCCACTGGGGGCGATAAAGTGAGACTGCTTCTAAAAATAAACAAACAAAAACATTTTTTAAAACTCTTCCCCAACTCTACTTTAGAAAAATAGATTGGGGCTTGGCGCCTGTGGCTCAAGCGGCTAAGGCGCCAGCCACATACACCTAAGGTGGCGGGTTCGAATCCCCAGCCCAGGCCGCCAAACAACAGTGATGACTACAACCAAAAAATGGCTGTGCATTGTGGCGGGCGCCTGTGGTCCCAGCTGCTTGGGAGACTGAGGCAGGAGACTCCCTTGAGCCCAGGAGTTGGAGGTGCTGTGAGCAGTGATGCCATATCACTCTATCCAGGTGAATAGCTTGAGGCTCTGTCTCCAAAAAAAAAGAAAAAAAGATTGGGAATTTGTCTGTTTTTAATGTTACTCGTGAAATTTATTTGAAAACTGTGGAGTCAATCATTTATATTCTAAGTATCCTGAGAAAATAAATTGAGACTTAAGATCGGTTCTTGCCTAACCCTGAGTTTACATCTATATTTATCCAAGAAGTGTTATTTTGCTTACCTTCAAAATATGCTCACTGCCCTCTTGTTTCTGACAGAGGTGGTCTCAGCAACATGCTGTTCCAGTGCTCCTTACCTGATACCACAGCCACCATTGGCGATGAACCTCGGAAAGTGCTCCTGCGGCTGTACGGGGCAATTTTACAGATGGTGAGTTCATGGGCTACTTGGGGAGGGGGGTTACCTGTTAACATTTTTAATCCTCTTTCCTAAGGTACCTGGAAAGAGAGTTTAAATGCTCTAGTGGTATTACTAAAGAAATTTAAATATATTGCTTTAACTTTAATTGGAATGTACAGCTTGGTTTGTTGTTTACATTTTAAGTTAATTACTGTTTTACTTATTTACTAGTAAACTAGTATAAATTTTTCTTATTTTACATTGAGAGAAGGTATAATGTTAAGTCTTTAATAGTGCTTGATGATTCTTGGATTTTCTATACATTGAAATTTTCAGCTCAGATTTAGATTGTAAAATTCTCATGTGGAGAAGATATTATTTTATAGCATTATCAAAGAGTTTCAGAAGGTAGTCCCATTTAAAGTATGATGTCAGGCAGTGCCTGTGGCTCAAAGGAGTAGGGCGCCAGCCCCATATGCCGGAGGTGGCGGGTTCAAACCCAGCCCTGGCCAAAAAAACTGCAAAAAAAAAAAAAAAATAAGTGTGATGTCAGTGAAGCTGAATTTAATAACTACGTCTCTGAAATTTGTTTAAAACTGAATTATTAGGTTCACAATCCTTCTAAATTTTTCTGTCACTTAAACAATTTAATTAAATTTTCCATTGAAATACTTTATTTGTTGAATTATCTTATCCAAGTATGGGATATCTCAAATGTCTGAGGTTTTTGTTTTTTACTGTTTATGTCATGAATTTGTCATTTCATTGACCACACATAGAAATGTTAGATTGGTGTATTTCTATGGTAGGATTTTGTTATCCACTTTAATCCTCTGTGGAAGGGCCTGTTTTTATCTTCATGAAAGAGCAATTTTCTGACTAAATTTTTTGAAAGACCAGTCTCTTTTGGCTCAATCTAAAAAGTAGGTCATTTCCATGTCTATGATACTTGATTATATGTTCAGAAATATTAAAATTAAAATTGTCAGTCTAGGTATTAATTTGTTTAAAAAAGTCATAAAGTGAAGGAACCTTTTCACTGCATAGCTTTTCCTTGACTGTGCAAATGGTTAAGATCTAATAATGCTGAGAGTAAGTTAGTGTTTTTGGAGGTACTCAGCTGTTGCACACCAGTGTACATTTTGAGGAGATCTAAGGTCACGTTGTAATCAGGTACATGCAGCTGGCACACAGCTAGCTAGGACAACAGTTGACTCCAGCTGAAAACACTGATTCCTTACTGATAATATATAAACAGGAAAGATTGTGTTTACTGTGCAATTTGGTTTTTTATTTAATCAAGTTGCAGTTTCACAGCACAGTGTTTGAAACATTCAACTAATAAACTTTCGGCACTTTTACTGAAATCAGTCTTTTCTAAGGATTTTTTTCCTTTGAGGATTGTTTACTAGTGAAATCCCATTTCTGCTCTTTTGTTTTCATGTATTTGCATTGAAGCAATACTTTTATTTTTATTGTTACTTTTTTTTTTTTTTGCAGTTTCTGGCTGGGGCTGAGTTTGAACCCGCCACCTCCGCCATATGGGGCCGGTGCCCTGCTCCTTTGAGCCACAGGCACCACCCCCCCCCTTTTTTTTTTTTTTGAGACAGAGTCTGAAGCTGTCACCCTGGGTAGAGTGCCATGGTATCATAGCTCATAGCAACCTCAAACTCTTGGGCTTAAGCAATCCTCTTGCATCAGCCTATAGGTGTCCCCCATTATGCTTGGCTATATTTAGAGAAACGGGGGTCTCGTGTTTGCTCAGGCTGATCTTGAACTCCTGAACTCAAGGAATTCTCCTGTTTCAGCCTCCCAGAGTGCTAGGATTATATGCATGAGCCACCCCACCTGGCCTGTTACTATCTATCTATTTATTTATTTATTCATTCATTCATTTATTTATTTTTTTTTGAGACAGAGTCTTTTTTTGTCACCTTTGGTAGAGTGCCGTGGCATCATAGCTCACAGCAGTCTCAAGTTCTTGGGCTTAAGCTATTCTCTGGCCTCAGCCTCGCAAGTAGCTGAGACTACAGGCACCTGCCACAATACTCTGCTATTTTCTTTTTTCTTCCTGCTATTTTTTTTTTTAAAGAGATGAGGTCTTGCTCTGACTCAGGTTGGTTTTGAACTCATGAGCTCAGGCAATCTACTGGCCTTGGCTTCCCAGAGTGCTAGGATTATAGGCATGAGCCACTGTGTCTGGCCTATTTTATTTTATTTTATTTTTTAGATGGGGACTTGCTGTTTCACCTGGGCTGGCCTTGAACTCCTGGGCACAAGTATCCTCCTGCCTCAGCCTCCCAGGTAGCTAGGACTATAGATATATATATGTGCCACTGCACCTGGCTCAGGCTTTTAAAGTATTTTATAGCTGCTGAAATTGCATGTGTTATGAGACTTTTGTTTAAATCTGATTTAGTGGCTTTTGTTTATTTATAACTTAAATAGAAGTGTTTTAGGGTGGTGCCTGTGGCTTAAGGAGTTAGGGTGCCAGCAACCCCCTATACTGGAGGTGGCAGGTTCAAACCTGCCCCAGCCAAAAACTGCAAAAAAAAAGAAGAAGATGTGTTTTAAATGTGCATAGTGTGCTCTTCCATGTACTAGACTGAGCTAGGAATCAGATTGTGTGCTCTAGAGCAGCACTGCAGTGACGGAAGTAATTGAATATACTGGGTCTGTGCTGATGGTACACTTGTCACCAGCCACATGTGACTAGCGCACACTTGAAATGTGGTGAGCATGACTGATGAGCTGAATTTTAAATTTTACTTAATTTTAATTAAATTAAAATAGACACATGTAGCTGGTGGCTACTCTATGAGACAGCCCAGCTCGCAACTGTGCTTTGTGGCTAAATGAGATACAGTAGAAGGCAGCTGCTTCACTGCCAGTTGTTAGTCTTTTGTTCTTTTTGAAGTTTTGGCAGTCTGGAAGTGTTACCTTATAATAGCTAAGTACAATAGAAATGTCTGGAGATAAGATTTGTTTGAAATTCTGTATCTTTATATTTTTTCCTTTTTTTTCTTTGATAACACTGTTACCAATTTATTTTTAAGAAAAAAAAAAGACTATTGGGTAACTTTGAGAAAGAAAATGTATAATAGGGCGGCGCCTGTGGCTCAGTGAGTAGGGTGACGGCCCCATATACCAAGGATGGTGGGTTCGAACCCGGCCCCGGCCAAACTGCAACAAAAAATAGCCGAGCGTTGTGGTGGGCGCCTGTAGTCCCAGCTACTCAGGAGGCTGAGGTAAGAGAATCGCCTAAGCCCAGGAGTTGGAGGGTGCCATGAGCTGTGTGATGCCACGGCACTCTACCAAGGGGAACAAAGTGAGACTCTGTCTCTACCAAAAAATAAAAGATAAAATGCATAATAATTGAAACCACTTACAGTGTAATTAACTTTTACCAAACAAATAGAATGGAGTATATTTTATGTACAATTCCAGTTTAAGGAGGGGAGGTACTCTACATTTAGCTTTTCAGTTATACTGTTATTAGGCGCATATTAAATTAATTTCCATTCCTAAAGCTACATATACTGAAACTATGCTTGAAAGTACCTTGGATATAAAGAGAAGTGAGTAGCTTTCTGAGTGGATAATAAACACACCTCCTCTGACAGTCTCACAGTTGACTTACTAGACAGTAAACTCATTTTTTATATGCAAAAGCTTTTCCTTTGCTTCATAGGTGGGATTCTATATTTTCAATATAATTACTTAGTTGAGTCCCTAGTTCAAGTATACATTTTTAGTTGGAGTTAAACCATAAGTCCTATACCCTCAAATTTAAATATTTTTGGTTTTGAAGTTCTACAGGGTTTAATAGGGATGCTTGTTGCCACTTAGAGTTTCAGATATTAATGGCCATTGGGGATGCTGTGACAACATGAGGAGAGGAACCAAATGTTAGGTACTCTGAAAAATGGCTGAGGTGTGAAGGAAGGAAAGTAGACAGGATGTTAGGTAGTAATGTCTGCTGCGTGTCTTAAGACTTGAGCTGCTGCAACACTGTGCCTGGGATTTACCACGAATTTAAGTACCTTTTCAGATGTTTTCATCCCAGCTTAAAAATTTCTAATATTTATTTTTTGCTGGAGTCTGGGTACAATGAAATTACTGATTTATGGCCAACTCTGTAGATGAATCTAGTCTATAATGGAAGGAGAGATCTTTAATCTACAGTGAGACTTTTGTTGTCACCACAGCAGAAAAACTGCCAGAAGTGATAGTATTTTGTTAGGATTTGTGTTAATTAAAAGGTTTAGCTGAACAAATATAGAGCCTCAAATAATCACTTTATGTTTGTAAATTTATGAGTTAAAGACAGAATTAATTATAGTATGATTCCAGTTTTCTGTTTTCTTCTTTTTAACTCTACCTTATATGAATGCACACACACATCCTATACACATGTGTATTTATATAAATGTAGTTATCATATCTTTTGAGGTGGGTTAAAATTCACTCCTTCCTTAAAAAATGTTCATTGAAGGGGTGGTGCCTGTGGCTCAAAGGAGTAGGGTGCCGGCCCCATATGCCAGAGGTGGTGGGTTCAAACCCAGCCCCAGCTAAAAACTGCAAAAAAAAAAAAAAAAAAGTTCATTGAAGACTACTACCACAAACGATAGGCCTATGTACCTTTAGCTTAGTACGTCCCTTCTTTTCCCCTTGTTTTAAGCTTTTGAACTTTTTAGCTCTGTGAGAATCAAATATCAAGTAGAAATATTTCATATGTTCTTTGATCAGCAAATGATTTACAAATGACTTGGTTGAAAACAGCTAAATGCTTCTTAACTTTCTCATTTTTCTTCATCTTGGTGTTACAAGATGTCTAATTTCCTTTTTTTCCGTAGTGACAATGAAATGACTGCTCTTTGGTGCAGTTCTTTAGGGGTTAAGTGCCAGAAAGCCAAGGTAAAACTTCCTAATTGGGTGAAGACCCATAGTTTCTATCCTACAAACGTCTGCCTTTTCCAGCCCCTATTTCTATATGAGATGAGACATAATCAGACTTCCTAACTGTATCCTGGAGGTTTGGTTTAGGAATTGTGTTAGTTTTAGGGGGCTTATGAGAAGTCTCATGTTTGTTTATGAAAAGTGCAAGAATGGGGACCATTTGAAAACAAGAACAAGATAAGGTACACGCAGATGTATAGTAGGCACTTGTTTATTTGTTTAAGGACACCTCAAGATCATTGAATATGTAGGAAATTATTAAATATAAAAATACTGATCTGATCTTAGAATACATGTTGATATAATTTATTATCTATTTCCCATATTAACTTTAATTTTGATGGGCTGGAGGTTATTTTCATTAGCTGCATAGGTGATGAAAAGCACACTCAACTATAAAATTTACCCTAGTTTAAAAGAAGTTTTGAGGAGTAATAACTCGGTCTGGTTGGAAAGAGATAGAATTGCTAGTAGACAGCTTAGAACTCTTAACAGCAGCCATCAATGTAACTTGATTTTTTTCCTTTCTGATACTGGGAAGGAACATGAGCTCTGCAACGTCCAGTAGCAGCCTTTTCAAAGAAGCAAGGTTGGCTGATTACAAATAACCAGTTTGCTTATTTATCATGAATTGTGGAAGACACAAATGTCAGTACGTATTGTTTCTTCAATGTAACCTGTGCCAGTTGGCAGAAGTCTCAGAGGATTGCTTTGTCCCTTCCTCTGTCAGAACAGTGACTGTGTTAAGCCAATTCCTTCTGTGCATGAATGGAGAGATTTGGCCTCACCGTTACGAACGGTCTCACAGGCATGAATGTTTATACTACACATCAAAGATCTCTCTTGAGTGTTGTCTGGAAAAATGTTTTTGTTTGTTTTTTGAGTAATAGAAGGCTAATATTAGTGCTTGTTTGAGTACTAACCGTAATAAAATTAAAGGCATCAAGGCACAACGCAGATATGTATTAGGAATTCAGAAGAGTAAAATTTGGGACACTGTCTTTTTTGAATCTAGGGAACAAAATGTCCTCTTCCCTATTTTCTTGCAGCCCCAGTTTAATTAAAAATTAAACCACAATAAAATACGGAACAGCCCATAGATAGTTAATATTAAACTATTGGCTACTGAGAAATCAGCTGTTTACCAGTATTTCTTTGTAGAACTTTCGTAACACCTGTGGTACAAAGACAGTATCGCTGATGATCCTTGATGGAGAGCCATGGCCCCAGTAACTAAATACTGTGGTTTATCTTCTTTTTTCCTCATTGTATTAGGATAATTATGGGTTTAAGTTGTTTTATTCATTTTCCTTTTAAAAAAAGGTATAATTATATCTGTTTCCAAGATAGTAAAAACTTCCTCTCAGAAGTCAAACATTTTTCTAGTATTGTGTATTCCTATTAGGTCTAACCCAAAATTTCTTTAGCTGATAGTCCCTACAGGTAGTTGTCAAATTATTACCAATAGTCCTTCCATACCTGCTTTGGTGCCTTCTTCTGATAACTAAATAAACCACAGACTACTGTGTCTAATTTTGACATATTCAAAATGTCTTTGTCTTGCTGGTCTTAAATGTTTGGGATTTATAGCATGAAGCTAATGCAGATTTCTGGTCCCTGGAACAGTGGTTTGACTGCAGCCCACCCCTTTTTGGGAAGGAATGTTTTTATGTTGGGTGGAGTGAAGGGCATTGGGGTAATGTACCACTTTAGCTGTATGTGCATGTGTTCTCTGCTGCAGGCTTGTCCATGCGATCGTGCCTGGAGCACTCTGGTTTCCAGGTGACAGACACGATTCACGGTATAGTATGAGACCTCTGAAGTTGGAGCATTCTCTACAGCTTTAATTTCTTTCTTTTAGTTCTTGGATTCAAGAAATGCTTTTAAAAAAGAAAGTTGTAATGCTTGTTAAGTAGCACCAGCTACAGTTTGTGCTGTCTTTAAAGAGGTATAGTAATTAAGATTTCAGAATGTTATGTATTAAATATATCACTTTATTGGTTATTTTTTTCTTTTTTTTTGGTCCAAGGTAAATCAGATCCCTTTCTTCTGTTTCCTCAGTAGAAAATGACAAACATGTAGTAATTTTAGAAATTTATTGGTCTCAACTTGAGAATTTGAAGTACAGTGCTTAGGTTCTTCTTCCTTTGTACTGCTTTTCAG
The DNA here is from genome assembly GCA_963574575.1 of Galagoides demidoff. Classification (NCBI taxonomy): domain Eukaryota; kingdom Metazoa; phylum Chordata; class Mammalia; order Primates; family Galagidae; genus Galagoides; species Galagoides demidoff. The sequence goes on from CAUYQV010095976.1 coordinate 9,031, forward strand.
CATTAAGAAAACACCATATGGGGCAGCCCATAGCTCAGTGGGTAGGGCGCCGGCCTAAAACACTCGGGCTGGAGGGTTCGAACCCAGCCCGGGCCAGCTAAAACAACAATGACAACTGCAACAACAAGAAAATTAAATAGTTAACCAACTATAACAACTACAACAAAAAAATACCTGGGCATTGTGGTGGGCACCTGTAGTCCCAGCTACTTGGCAGGCTGAGGCAAGAGAATAGCTTAAGCCCAGGAGTTTGAGGTTGCTGTGAGCTGTGACAGTGCGGCACTACCCAGGGCGACAACTTGGAGACTCTGTCTCAAAATAAAAAAGAAAAAACACCCATATGTATTTTGGTATTTGGGTCAGAATTAGAAATAAAGTTTCTTCTTTTTCTTGTCAGTTAGTATACATTTGTTTATTTTAGCTGGGTACCTGATACCTTACTGAAGCCCAACATGCTAGACTGACATGGAAGCAGGTCACTGTGGCTGGAGAGGCAGGGGCTCATGGCCTGGGAAAGCGTTGATTGCAAGTCAGAAGGGGAAGGCATTTTAGCCTTGAAAGTTTTAGGAGTTTTGGGTCAGCAGGTTGCTTTGGATCAGACATACTTTTTTTTTTTTGAGATAGAGTCTCCCCTGGGCTTAAACGATTCTCTTGCCTCCGCCTCCCAAGTAGCTATGACTATAGGTGCCCACCACAACGCCCGGCTATCTTTTGGGGTTGTAGTTGCCATTTGGCAGGCCCCGGGCTGGATTCAAACCCGCCAGCTCTGGTGTATGTGGCTGGCGCCTTAGCCATTTGAGCTATAGGTGCCGAGCCTCAGACATACATTTTGAGAAACCTCTGAAATGAGCCTTTTGCCTGGCCTTTACTCACCCACCTCTGTACAGCTCATGTTGCCTAGAGCCTTTTAGAAGTTCTGGTCTTCTAGTGACACTGATCATGTCATTCAGTTTTGAAATTATTAATGTTTAAAAAGATCACATTGTTTTAGAGTGTTCCTTGACCCAGCCTGAGTCGGAGTGAGACCTTGTCTTGAAAAATAGCCAGGTGTTGTAGAGGGCGCCTGTAATCCCAGCTACTCAGGAGGCTGAGGCAAGAGAATCTCTTGAGCCCAAGAATTTGAGATTGCTGTGAGCTATGACACCATGGCACTCTACTGGGGGTGACTCTAAATGAGACTCTTGGTCTCAAAAAAAAAAAAAAAAAAAGGCTCAGCACCTGTAGCACAGTGGCTACTGCACCAGCCACATATACGGAAGTTGCCTGGTTCAAACCTGGCCTGGGCCAGCTAACTAGCAATGACAACTGCAACAAAAAATAGCTGGGCGTTGTGGTGGGTGCCTGTGATCCCAGCTGGTTGGGAGGCTGAGACAAGAAAATTGCTTAAGCCCAGGAGTTTAAGGTTTGGTGTGAGTTTTGACGCCACAGCATTTTATCGAGGGCAACATAGTGAGACTTGGTCTCAAAAGAAAAAAAAAAAAAGAATATTCTTTGGGATAGTTTAAGATGCTCTAGAAAGTATCAAAAAATGTTAGAAAGCACTTGTCTGTTTAAATTCTTGTAATTCTTGTGCTCATTAAAATAATCACAAAAGCAGTATTTTAAGTCATTGCATTGGGATCTCACATTTTAATGTGTAAAATATTTTCAGAAAGTATTCTAAGAAACTGTAAAAGCAATAAATACATGTTATTTTCATTCTTTTTGTAGATATCAGGGAGAAAGAAGGTTAGGGTTCATGATAACACTGGGATGAAAACATACTTCAAAAGAAGTGAGAGCATGACTTCTGTACATTCTGTGGAGTCATGATTCTCACACTTTTTCCTGCCCCACCTCACCTGAGATGGATGTAGCTGCATCTGATATCACCAGGGGCTCTGCAAGCCAGGGATTATGACAGATGCCACTCCTGTGTTAAGAACCACTTCTCTCCTAGAGAGTTAGACATGCTCTGATAACCAGAGTGGATATTAAAAGTCTTCAAAGCCACAGGCTACCCAGTGAAGAAGCTCATGCTTCTGTGATACCAAACAGTACCCTAGAACGATGCAGGACCTGCTGCTGCTCTCGGGGCAAACACCGATACTGGGGAGGTGCTCAGGACTTGACTCGTTATGATAATCTACGGATTATTTTTTCAGACTAAATTTTTGATGCCCTAGAAGTTGAGCATCAGTTAACAGTTGTATTATTCTTTCTTGTTCATTCCCAGTGCAATTTTTAAAAGCCACAACCAATTTAACTCTTTTATATAGAGCCTTTACGAGACAATACCTGAATAATCCCTTTAATTCTCGTTTGGTGGGGAAGGGGTGCCGGGAAGAAGAAAATGCCATCCATTTCTCTGTGAATCAATTTTAATTGCTTCATTTTAGTTCTGCAGAGTCTTATTATGACATGATTTGATTTCTTAAATAGCATTTCCAATTTATTATGCTATTAATGACATGTCATTCTATGTAACTGATTTATCACTTTTTAAAATCTGTTCCATGAGCAGATCAAGCAATAGTAGATGTTTAAAGATACTTTGAAGATAAAAATGTTTTAGGTGTTTGCGACAACATTTAAGAGCTGTATTCTGGCTTGGCGCCTGTGGCTCAATCGGCTAAGGCACCAGCCACGTACACCCAAGGTGGCGGGTTCGAATCCCCAGCCCAGGCCCGCCAAACAACAATGATGGCTGCAACCAAAAAATGGCCGGACGCTGTGGCGGGCACCTGTGGTCCCAGCTACTTGGGAGGCGGAGGCAGGAGACTCGCTTGAGCCCAGGAGTTGGAGGTTGCTATGAGCTGTGATGCCATGGCACTCTACCCAGGGGGATAGCTTGAG
>CAUYQV010095977.1:0-12321 GCA_963574575.1 Galagoides demidoff
TTGCTATGAGCTGTGATGCCATGGCACTCTACCCAGGGGGATAGCTTGAGGCTCTGTCTCAAAATAACAATAATAATAATAATAATAATTGAGGAGAACTTCCCAAACATGGCAAAAGATACAGAAATTCAGATAGAAGAAGGTTTCAGAAACCCATAATGACTCAACCCAAATAAAGCATCTTCTAGACACATTGTAATTAACTTCACCAAAATTAATATGAAGGGGAAAATCCTGTAAGCAGTCAGACATAAGAAAATTATAACCTACCAGGGGAAGAATATGACAATGACTACAGATCATTCTGATGAAACTTTTCAGACCAGAAGAGGATGGTCATTGACCCAATATCTTAAAATCAAACAACAGTCATCCCAGAATCATGTATCCAGCTAAACTGAGCTTTATTTTTGATGGAGAAATTAAATACCTGAATGACATATACACATTGCAGAAATTTGCCATAACTAAACTAGTTCTTCAGGATATCCTCAGACCCATCCCCCATAATGACCAGCACAATGCTCTACCACCAAAGTAAACTCACTCAGAAATGATCAAAACCCAATTTCTGTAGTGGTGAAAAGATTGAAAATGTCCATTGGACTTTCAAAAACCTTGACACCCAAAATACTGCCAGGCTTATCAATACTCTCAATTAATGTGAATGGCTTAAACTGTTCTCTTAAGAGACACAGGTTGACTGACTAGATACAAAAACTCAGGATAGATATCTGCTGTATGCAATAATCTAATCTTACCTTAAAGGATAAAATACAGACTCAGGGTGAAGGAACAGGCATCTATAATCCAGGCAAATGGCAATCAGAAAAAAAATAGGTGTGGCAATTTTATTTGCAGATACAATAAGCTTTAAACCAACAAAAATAAAGAATGATAAGGATGGTCATTTCACATTTGTTAAGGGCAACACTCAACATGTTGAGATTTCAATTATTAACCTTTATGCACTCAACGGGAGTGCACCTCAATTTATACAAGAGACTCTAACAAACATGAACAACTTGATTTCCTCCAGGACCATAATACTTGGAGACTTTAACAAACCTTTGGCAGTGTTGAATAGATCATCCAATAAGAAGCTAAGCAAAGAAATTTTAGACTTAAACTTAACCATTCAACAATTAGATTTAACAGATATCTGAAGAACATTCCATCATAACAAAACTGAATACACATTCTTCTCATCAGCCCATGGAATATCCTGCAAAGATGATCACATCTTATGTCACAAGTCTAACCTCAGAAAATTTAAAAGAACAGAAATTATTCCTTGCACCTTCTTAGACAGTCATGGAATAAAAGTTGAACTCAGTAACAATAGGAATATGCATACTCATACAAAAACATGGAAACTAAATTATCTTATGCTGAATGAGAGCTGGGTCACAGTCAAGATTAAGAAAGAAATTCCCACTGAACAACCTCTCGCCAGGTAGAAAAATCAAACTATCATTTTTAGTGCCATCTTGAATTTCCAGTACACCCTTCCTTCCTTGCCTGCAGAGACAGTGAGAGGAGGACCAAGAGCAGCATCCCCCCATCCCTGTGGGACCAAGCAGCCGGTCATGGCCCTGCAGCCTGCTTGAGCTGCACATTCCTCGTGTGGCTACTGGGTCCGGGCACCCTCGTAGTGCTCCCTGAAGACTGATTGAGCCACCCATTACTGGCACCCAAGACCCAGTGCCCCGTGGAATGATCAATTAGCATGCATTCCCCGTGCAGCTGCCAGCACTCCGCACTCTCCAGGCACCCTGAGGACTGATAGAGCTGCCCATTTCTGGCACCAAAGGCCCAGAGGCCCAAGAACTGTGCGAAGACAGTCAGTTGAGAGGGAACCACACTGGAGCGGTGGTACCACGAGGTGAAGAGCAACAGCCATAGCAGATAGAACAATAAGGTTCACACCCCTAAGGCTTTTCTGGACAAACATGCCCTATGTCTCCATGCAACCAGAGGAAGCTGGCATCTTCACCGGTGGCAGCCACTGGCTAAAACACTTTTGGGATGGTCTTCAAATGGTACAAATTGAGCATGGGGCAGAAGCAGCTGGTAACCGGAATAACCAGAGTAGATCAAGTCCCCCAAGGAAGGATGGGGCAGATGCATTTAAAGATCCTATCCATATACAGATGGCTGAGATGTTATAAATTGAGTTCAGAAACTGGATGGCAAATAAGATTAACAGAATGGAGGAAAGGAGGCAATTACAACTTCAGATTATTCAAAAGCTGTCTCAAGAATTCAATGATTTCAAAGATAAAAATGACCAAAGATTTTGACACACCGAGGCAAGAGGTTGCAGCCCTCAAAGATCTGAAAAATATGGTAGAATCCCTTGATAACAGGATGGAGCAGGCAAAAGAAAGGATCTATGACATTGAAGACAAAGCTTTTGAATGTGCCTAAGCACTCAAAGATAAAGAAAAATGGAGAGCAAAGGCGGATCACTCCTTCAGAGAGCTCTGGGATAATTCAAAGAAAACTAATATTCTCATTATAGGAAACCCTAAAGGTGATGAAGTTGCTTCACAAAACATAGATGCTCTTCTGCATGAAATTATGAAAGAGAACTTTCCAGACATGCCAAGAAATCTGAAATTCAAATAATATACCCTTTCAGAACCCCAGCACGACTCAACCTGAACAAAACATCCCCCAGACACATCATAATTAACTTTACTAAAGATAATATGAAGGAGAAAATACTGATAGCAGCTAGATGTAAGAAAACCATAAACTACAAGGGGAAGAATATTGGAATGACTACAGATCTCTTGGCTGAAACCTTTCAGGCTAGAAGAGGGTAGTCATCGACCTTTAATCTCCTAAAACAAAATAACTTTCAACCCAGGATCCTGTATCCAGCTAAACTGAGTTTCATTTATGCTAGAGAAATTAAATATTTTAATGACATTCATATGTGGAAAAAATTTGACATAACTAAACCAGCCCTCCAGGATATTCTCAGACCTAGCCTCTATAATGAACAGCACAATCCTCCACCACATAAGTAAACTCACACAGAAAATTTTGATCAAATTCCAACTTCCACAGTGGTGTAAGGATTAAAGATGTCCACTGGACTTTTGAAAAACTTGATATCAAAAATTATTCCAAGCTTATCAATATTTTCACTCAATGTGACTGGCTTAAATTGCCCTCTAAAGAGGCACAAGCCGGCTGACTGTATGTAACAACTCAGGCCAGATATCTGATGCATACAAGAATCTCATTTTACCTTAAAAGACATATATAGACTCAGGGTGAAGGGATAGTCATCTATATTCCAGGCAAATGGAAAGCAGAAAAAAGTAGGTGCTGCAATTTTATTCACAGATACAATAGGCTTTAAACCAACAAGAGTAAGCAAGAATAAGGATAGTCACTTTATATTTGTTAAGGGTAATACTCAATACGATATTTCAGTTATCAATATTTATTCACCAAACCAGAATGCACCTCCATTTATAAGGGATACTCTAATAGTCATGAGCAGCTTGATTTCTCCCAGCTCTATCATAGTCGGAGATTTCAATACTCCTTTGGCAGTGTTGGATAGATACTCCCACAGGAAGCTCAGCAAAGAAATTTTAGATTTAAACTTAACCATTCAGCATTTGGATTTAATGGACATCTACAGAACATTTCACCCTACCAAAAATAAATACACATTTTTGTCATCAGCCCATGGAACATACACCAAAATCAACCACATCTTAGGCCACAAGTGTCACCTCAGCAAATTTAAAAGAATGGAAATTATTCCCTGCATCTTCTCAGACCATCATGGAATAAAACTTGAACTCAGTAACAATGAAAATCTGTAGAATCATACAAAAACATGGAAGCTAAATAACTTTGTGCTGAATGATAGGTGGGTCAGAGATGAGATCAAGAAGGAAATTACCAAATTGTTGGAACAAAACAATAATGAAGATACGAGTTATCAGAACCTCTGGGATACTGCAAAGGCAGTCCTAACAGGGAAATTTATAGCACTGCAAGCCTTCCTCAAGAAAACGGAAAGAGAGGAAGTTAACAACTTAATGAGATATCTCAAGCAACTGGAAAAGGAAGAATACTCCAATGTGAAACCCAGCAGAAGAAAAGAAATAACCAAAATTAGAGCAGAATTAAATGAAATTGAAAACAAAAGGATTATACAACAGACCAATAAATCAAAAAGTTGATTTTTTGAAAAGGTCAATAAAATAGATAAGCCTTTGGCCAACCTAACCAAGAAAAAAAGAGTAAAATCTTTAATCTCATCAATCAGAAAGGGTAAAAACAAAATTACAACAGACCCCTCAGAAATTCAAGAAAACTCTCATTCTTCACTGATGATATAACCTTACACTTTGAAAATTCCAGAGACTGAACCACAAGACTCCTGGAAGTGATTAAGAACTACAGTAAAGGCTGGGTGCCATGGATCATGTCTGTAATCCCAACACTCTGGAGGCTGAGGCAGGTAGATTGCCTGAGCTTGCAGGTTTGAGACCATCGTGAGCCAAAGCAAGACCTTGCCTCTAAAAATAGGTGGGTAGTATGTCAGGGACCTGCAGTCCCAGCTACTTGGGAGACTGAGAAAAGAAAATCGCTTGAGCCCACAATTTTTAGGTTGCTGTGAGTTATGATGCCACTGCACTCTACCAAGGGTGACAAACTGAGATTCTGTGTCAAGAAAAAAAATGCAGTAATGTCTCAGGATATAAATCAGTGTCCACAAATTGGTAGCATTTGTATATGTCAACAACAGTCAAATTGAGAAACTAATCAAAGTTACAATTTCTTTAACAGTACCTACCTATAAAAAAATGAAATACCTAGGAAAATACCTAACAGAAGAGGCAAAGAAACTCTTCAAAGAGACCTATAAAACCCTAAGAAAAGAAATAGCAGAAGATATTAACAAATGGAAGAACATATCATGGTCGTGGCTAGTAAGAATTAACATTAAAATGTCTAAACTTCCCAAAGCAACCTACAGATTCAATGCAATCCCCACTAAAATACCAACATCATACTTTCAAGATTTGTAAAATCGTAATTCATCATTTTGTATGCAACCAGGGAAAAAAACTCCATATAGACAAGGCAATTCCTAGTAATAAAATCAAAGCTGGAGGCATCACCCTTCCAAACTTCAGGCTATATTACAAGTCCATAATTTTCAAAACATCATGGTATTGGCACAAAAATAGAGACATAGACATTTTAACATCTTACAATTACCTGATCTTTGATAAACCAAACAAGAACACACAGTAGGGAAATGAATTGAATTTTATTCAATAAATGGTGTTGGGAGAATTGGATAACCACATGTAAAAGACTGAAACTGGATGTGCACCATTCACCATTTATAAAAATTGATTCAATCCTAGCACTTTGGGAGGCCAAGGCAGGTGGATTACCTAAGCTCACAGACTGAGCCAGAGCAAGACCCCATCTCTCAAAATAACCAGGGGTTATGGTGGGCACCTATAGTCCCAGATACTCAGGAGGATGAGACATGAGTATCGCTTGCGCACAAGAGTTTGAAATTGCTGGTGGAGGGGGCAAAATGGCTGACTGGAGCCAGCCTTCAACAGAAGCTCCCATCCAGAGGGAAGTATAATGTCCAGAAAGTACCCAATTAAGCTGAAAACTGAGAGTCAAGCTGAAAGAGAAGAGTGATAACTGCAGGTCACCTCTGCTGAGGAAAGCTACAATTCCAAGAAAGCAAACTTCAAATACAAAATTCATCACAAAGTAAAAGTGAAGTGTCCTTTCCCTCCCCCAGGAAAGTTGTGTGTGGTTTATTTTTCTCTTTGTTTGCTCCTGTAGGTTTTCTACAGGCAAGTGGCAAACTGAGGACCTCTTGTCTCACCCCACGGGTGAGAGCTCTAGGAAGTGGGGACTACCTCCTCAGAGAGACCCTGTTGTGACCCTAAGCACTCTCTTCCCAGTCATGAAAATTGAATTAACGTTTTCCCTGCCATTCTGAACTTCCAGTCCACCCTTTCCCCCTTGCCTGATGATCCAGAAGCCTAACCCCTGCACAGACTACAGGAGGTGGTTCATGAACACCAGCCTCGGCCCTGCCAGACCAAGTGCCCTGAGCCCCACATGGCCAGAGTCAATGGCGTAGTGCTCTACTTGCTGAAGTCACTTGGTGCCCTGCATTGCCAGAACCATGTGCAGCATCAACTACCCTGCTGCTGGATCCATGTACCCCGCGCTCCTGGACCTGCTACTACAGCCAACTCCCTGGCTGTGACAGTCACCTGGGATCTTCACAGGGTCACTTACCACAAAGATTCAGCAAAATAGAGCAATCCAGCCCAAGTCTAATCATGAAGAGACATCTCCCCAACTCTGAAGACTGCCAGAGGAAACCATACCTTGCTCTATAGGGATACTAGTGCTGCAGAGAGGCTGGGGCAAAGGCATGGTGACTGAGGGAGAATAGCACTTGCTGACTTGTTATCCTCAGGACTTGACTGAGTTCAGGTGAAACACTCCCCAGTGGCTACTGGGTACCCAAGGCAGGCAGGCCTCAGCTCCTCCACCTGGCTGGTCGCAGAGGGTAGTAGCTGGGACAAGGGGCATTGACCTTCCTTTGACTCTGACAGATGCAAAGCCCCAGCACATCTGCTTATTGGAGGGTGCAGGACCTCAGCCCTGTGGGGTCACCAGTGACTGGGCATGAAACAGGAGCAAAGTGGATAAAGAGACATCATCCCCTGGTTCAACTCTGCTACCAGGCAGGCCTTTCTGACTCCACAGAGCACCAGAGCAAGTCAAATTTCAGCAGCCAGTAGACTTCCACCATCTAGTTGATAGAGACCTTTTGAACTCTCCCACTTGAGAGTTTGCACTGATTGGGTCAATTGGTTTGGAACTCCTGACCTGGGCCAATTACCCAAGGACCCTCTCAGGTGGTGCCATGGTTTTGTGGTAACTGGAAGGGTTGATTATCCTTTTCCAGTTGTTGCTCATGGTGGGTGGGGTGTCTTAGTTGCTTGTATTTCTCCACAGCTAAGATTTCAAACCAGAGTCACTGATCCACTAGGATCAGACAAGGACCAGCTGAATATAAGACAAAGCCATCTAACCCCACCACACCAAGCAGGTTTCCTCAGCCTCAGACTAATACTGTATGGGTCTTTTCCAAAGCTGTAAGGGAAAAAGCTGAAGTCACCAGTCCCAGATTCTTGACAAAGGGCTGGTTAACTATAACTCCAAGAGCTCTGAATCCAATTTCACCTTACCTGTCCATCTAGTCAACTAGTGAAAAATATTCATGAGGCGGAATCAGTGGAAAAACCCTGGAAACACGAATAATCAGAGTAGATCAACTCTCCCAAGAAATGATATGGCAGACACAGCACAAGGTCCCATTAAAAAACAAATAGCTGATATGTCAGAAATCAAGTTCAGAATGTGGATAGCAAATAAACAGAGGTAAAGATGGAATTAGAATTTCAAGGAGTAATTCAAAAGATGTCTCAAAAATTCAATGAATTCAAAGACAAAATCAACAAAGATTTTGATGCATTGAGGCAAGAATTTGAAGCCCTCAAAGGTCTGAGAAACACATTACAATCCCTCAGTAACAGAACGGATCAGGCAGAAGAAAGGATCTCTGACATTGAAGACAAAGCTTTTGAACACTCATAAACACTCAAAGAGGAAGACAAAGTGGAGAGCAAAAATGAGTCATTCACTCAGAGAGCTCTAGGATAATTTGTAGAGATCTAATATTCACCTTATAGGAATTTCTGAAGGTGATGAGGTGGCTTCAAACGATACAGATGCTCTTCTTCATGAAATAATCAAAGAGAATTTCCCAGACATGCCAAAAGATTCTGAAATTCAGATAGCAGACAGTTTCAGAACACCAACATGACTCAACTCAAATAAGATATCTTATAGAAACATTATAATTAGCTTCATCAAAGTTAATATGAAGGACAAAGTTCTGCAAGCAGCCAGTAAGTAAAACATAACCTTCAAGGGGAAGAGCATTAGAATGACTGCATGTCTATCTGCTGAGTCCTTTCAAGCTAGAAGAGGGTGGTCATCAACTTTTAATCTCCTTAAATAAAATAACTTTCAACCCAGGATCCTCTATGCAGCTAAACTGACTTTCATTTATAATGGAGAAATTAAATACTTTAATGACATACACATGTTGGAGAAATTTGCCATAACTAAACCAGCTCTCCAGGATAGTCTCAGACCCATCCTCCATAATGAACAGAACAATCCTCCACCACCAAAGTAAATTCACTCACAAATGTTTGATCAAATTGCAACTTCCACAGTGACGAAAGGATTAAAATTGTCCACTGGACTTTCAAAAAACTTGATACCCAAAATACGACCAGGTTTATTAATACTCTCAATTATTGAGAATGGCTTAAATTCTCCTCTAAAGAGGCACAGGTTTGGCTGACTGGATACAAAATCTCAGGTCAAACATATGCTGCATTCAAGAATTTTGTCTCACCTTAAAAGATAAGCAAAGACTCAGGGTGAAGGGATGCTCATCTATAACTCAGGCAAACGAAAACCAGAAAAAAAGCAGGTGTGGCAATTTTACTCGCAGATACAATAGGTTTTAAACCAATAAAAGTAAGGAAAAATAAGGATGGTCACTTCATATTTGTTAAGGGCAACACTCAACATGATGAGATTTCATTTATTAAAATTTATGAACCCAACCAGAATCTGCCTCAATTTATAACAGAGAGTCTAACAGACATGAGCAATGTGATTTACTCCTGCAGCACCATAAGAGTCGGAGATATTAATACCCCTTTGGCAGTGTTGGATAGATCCTCCAATAAGAAGCTAAGCAAAGAAATTTTAGGCTTAAACTTACCCATTCAAAAATTGGATTTAACAGACATCTACAGAAAATTTCAGCCTATCAAAACTGAATACACATTCTTATCATCAACCCACAGATCATCCTCCAAAATTGATCACATCTTAGGTCACAAGGCTAATCTCAGCAAATCTAAAAGAATAGAAATCATTCCTTGTATTTTCTCAGAGTATCATGGATTAAAAGTTGAACTCACTAACAACAGAAATCCACATACTCATACAAAAACATGGAAAGTAAATAACTTCATGCTAAATGATAGCTGAGTCATAGATGAGATTAAGAAGGAAACTATCAAATTTTTGAAACAAAACTATAATCAAGACACGAATTACCAAAACCTCTGGGATATGGCAAAGGCAGTCCTATGAGGGAAATTTATAGCATTGCAAGCCTTTCTCAAAAGAATGGAAAGAGAAGAAGTCAACAACTTAATGGGACATCTTTAGCAACTGAAAAATGAAGAACATTCCAACCTTACACCCAGCAGAAGAAAATAAATAACTAAAATTAGAGCAGAACTAAATGAAATTGAAAACAAAAGAATAATACAACAGATCAATCATCAAAAGTTGCGTTTTTTTGAAATGGTCAATAAAATAGATAAACCTTTGGCTAAACTATCCAAAAGCAGAAGAGTAAAATCCCTAATTTCATCAATCAGAAATGATAAAGGCCAAATAACAACAGACTCCTCAGAAATTCAACAAATTCTTAATGAATATTACATAAAACTCTATTCTCAGAAACATGAAAACATGAAAATCTTAAGGATATAGATCAATACTTGGAAACACACCACCTTCCTAGACTTAGCCAGAAAGAAGTGGAAATGTTGAACATGCCTATAACAAGTTCGGAAATAGCATCAACGATAAGAAATATCCCCAAAAAGAAAAGCCCAGGACCAGATGGCTTCACATAAGAATTCTACCAAACCTTTAAAGAGGAACTACTATATATATTAATTAATCTTTTCCAAAACATAGAAAAAGAAGGAACACTTCCCAACACATTCCATGAAGCAACTATCACCCTGATTCCTAAACCAGGAAAATACCCAACAAGAAAAGAAAATTATAGACCAATATCTCCAATGAATATTGATGTAACTATATTCAATAAGATCCTAGTAAACAGAATCCAACAGCACATCAAACAAATTATACAGCACAACCAGGTGGGTTTCATCCCAGTTTCCCAAGGATGGTTCAATATATGTAAATCCAAAAATATAATACATCATATAAACAAATTAAAAAAACAAAGACCATATGATTCTCTCAATTGATGCAGAAAAATCTTTTGATAATACCAGCATCCTTTCTTGATCAGAACACTTACGAAAATAGGTATAGAATAAGGTGGCCAGATGTCCTGCTTTTGGCGGGACAGTCCTGATTTTTAACAATTTGTCCCATGTCCCGCGGCATTTTAAAAAAATCCTGATTTTTGGAAAGAATGCATGACAAGCTAGGAAACAGCGGGAGAATAGGAAGGGAATATACGGTTTTCGGTTTTCGGCTGCTGAAAAGGTTAATGTAACTTCATTTGGGAATGAAGAGGTTAATGTAACTTCATTTGGAAATGAAAAGGCTAATGTAAACTCCCTACTCCCCTCCTGGGCAAGGTATCAAAAGGAGACTGGCTCCGTCCCCTGCTTCTAGGCAAGAACAATTAGCTCAGAAGGAGCCAAACTGTCTGAAACAAACAAGTAGCACCCCCCTCTCTAGAGTAAGGTGACCAGATGTTCTGCTTTTGACAGGACAGTCCCAATTTTTAACAATTTGTCCTGTGTCCTGTGGCATTTTTAAAAAAGCCCCGATTTTTGGAAAGAATGCACGATGAGCTAGGGAACACGGGAGAACAGGAAGGAAATATATGGTTTTCGGCTGTCATGTGGCTATTTCACCAGGATATGGGTTTTATATTATTTTGTTAATTTTATAATGTTAAACTTTAATAATAACAAATAATTGTTGAGAACTGATTATCAAGAATGGCTTATCAAAGTTTGCATTGTTGTCAGGCCCCTCCCCCTCCCAATGGTGTCCCGCTTTACCAATGTTAAAATCTGGTCACCTTAGTATAGAAGGAACATTTCTTTCTTTTCTTTTCTTTTCTTTTTTTTTTTTTTTTGAGACAGAGCCTCAAGCTGTCCCCCTGGGTAGAGTGCCTGGCATTACAGATCACAGCAACCTCCAACTCCTGGGCTCAAGCAAGTCTACTGCCTCAGCCTCCTAAGTAGCTGGGACCACAGGCACCCGCCACAACGCCTGGCTATTTTTTGGTAGCAGCTGTCATTGTTGTTTGGAAGGTCTGGGCTGGATTTGAAACTGCCACCTTAGGTGTATGTGGCTGGCGCCTTAGCTGGTTGAGCTACAGGCACCGAGCCAGGAACATTTCTTAAACTGATAGAGGCCATCTACAACAAACCCACCACCAATATCATATTGAATGGAGTAAAACTGAAATCATTTCCACTCAGATCAGGAACCAGGCAACAATGCCCATTGTCTCCACTGCTTTTTAACATTGTAATGGAAGTCTCAGCCATCGCAATCAGGCAAGCAAAGGCAATCAAGGGAATCCAAATAGGATCAGAGGGGATCAAACTGTCACTCTTCTCAGATAATATGATTGTATATCTGAAAAACCCCAGGAACTCAACTACAAAACTCCTCAAAGTGATCAAGGAATACAGTAACATCTCAGGATACAAAATTACCACTCACAAATCTGTAGCCTTCATATATACCAACAATAGTCAAGGTGAAAAAACAATCAAGGACTCTACTCCCTTTACAATAGTGCCAAAGATGATGAAATATCTGGAGTGTATCTAACTAAGGATGTGAAAGATCTCTATAAAGAGAACTATGAAACTCTGAGAAAGGAAATAGCTGAAGATGTTAACAAATGGAAAAACATATGTTCATGGCTGGGAAAAATCAACATTGTTAAAATGTCTATACTACCTAAAGCAACCTACAGATTTAATGTGATCCCTATTAAAGCACCTCTGTCATACTTCAAAGACCTGGAAAAATTAGTACTTCATTTTATATGGAAACAGGAAAAACCTTGAATAGCCAAGACATTACTCAAAATCATTACAAATTGGGAGGAATCACGCTACCATTAGACTATACTCTAAATTGATATTGATCAAAACAGCATGGTATTGGCACAAAAATAGAGAGGTAGATGTATGGAACCGAATTAAAGACCAAGAGGTGAACTGTGGGATGAATTCCCACATAAAAATGTTATGCCTGAAAATTCTCCCAGGTGACCTCCAGCAAACAGTCCGAGACACACTCCGATGTAAGAAGCAAGAGGTGAGTTTTATTCAGGCCCCGGGAAGCCCGGACTCTCCTGGCATGCAAGCCAAGGATGAGCCTTCAGGCCCGGGCCAA
>CAUYQV010095978.1:0-36963 GCA_963574575.1 Galagoides demidoff
TAGCCACTAGACGTGAGTGACTATTTAAATTTAAATATAAATTAGTGAAAATTAAGAATTTTACTCCTTAATGATACCACCCATATTTTAAGTACCCAGTAGCCACATGTGGTAACCCCATTGGGCAGCACTGATTATGGAACATTTCACCATCACAAGTTCATTTGAGCAGCACAGCTCTAGATCCAAGCAGTAATAACAACAAAGCAAATAAAACAAAAACACACACCTTTATCTTCTACCAAGGGCTACTTCCTCAGGATTCAAATTGTCCTGAACCTCTCCTTCCAAATTCCTCCTTGACATGTACAGTTCGCCAGAATGATACTCACCCACTATCTCTTTTTGCCATTGTGAGTTTCATTTGATGTTACAATCCAGCTTTAATTTTAATATTCTTTGTGGCCAGCTGGGGTATTGGCAGTCAGTTCCTGATCACTCAACTTTTCATCCATTTCCTCTCTGCACCTTGTGTCCACCTCATTATTTGGGTTAAGAGACACTTACATTTCCAGCTTATTTGTGAAGCTGAGATTCTATCTATGCTTAAAGCCAGTAAATATCCTAATATCCCTTGGGCCAGGCTATCAGATCAGCTCCCTTTCATGAAAAATTTTCTCTTTGGCAATTCATCATCCTTTTCCAAGGAGTGATCTTCTTGAGTTCCATCTCCATATTTTTATACTGTGAACATTATATTGGGAAGGGAATAATTGACACACTATCTCTAAAGGAGGATCCTGTAGTTTTTCTGCTTTCCCTTATTTGCTATACTTCATTTGTTTTTAGGGCATTTGGCCAATATATGCTCTTTTTACTAAGAGAATATTATTTATTTTAGTTTTGTTGTTGTTTTCCCTATAGCAGAGGTAATTAACATTATAATATAGTTTTAAATTATGTCTACCTTATGGATTGATTTGTGTTATTTATTTTTCTTTATTTTAATTAGTTGACTTGCACTCGGCAGCTGTTGTGTGTCTAGTTAGGCTGCATAGAACTCACAATGACAAATACAATACAAACCCTTTTCTTTAGGAATTCAGTTTGTCTTTATGCTGATGACTCAGCATAACCTGTGCTTGGAAAAACATCCATTTGACACCATTCTCTTATATTCTACTTATAAGAAAATATGATACTCATCCCCTTCTACTATAGCAGGGACTGGTTCTTCCTTACTCTGATGAAGGTGGTCTGAAGCTTTCTGACAAACCCCATGGCCGTTCCACAGGAGGCATTTACATGCAAACCGCATAGACTAATAATTTAGTCTCTGAAAGCATTAAGCACTGGCTGAACCCTTCCTCAATCTGGACCCCTTTTGACTGAGTAGATGTAATGGCTTCAAAGTCTTTCCCAAATGGAAAAATATGATTAAACTGTGGCTAATGAGCCTTAGAAGAGCAAAGGAGACACCACATTTGTCAGGGAAATCCGGAACGCGCAGCTACTGAAATAACAATAAAGATCTCTGACACTCTGTTCCTGACTCAGGTGTGACTGATGCTCAACCTTGGCCAGGTCACTTAACCTTTGTCTGAACTTGGGGGTGTGTGTTTTTATAATCTATAATATGAGAGTGTTCTGTGACAGCTTTCTACAGCTTCAGGAAATAACGAGACCCTGCAGTCTGCTGTGTGCATTTTTATATTTGTCAAATGTTAACACACGAAGACTTTAGAAACACATACCTGGATATGTACAACGCATGGCTGCTATAACCTGAGCTCTATAAGAACATTATTATATGAAATTCACTGTGCACAACATGAAGAAGAGTCCAAGTGAGTCTGCGGGAAGCTTGCTAATTTTTGTTTTTGCTTTCCCGAGACTAGCACACTTCTCTCTTTCATCAGAGGCATTTAGAAGGGTGGCCACCCTTGGTTTCCTAATCAGCACACCGAACTTGTTCACTTGCCTTTCCCTTTGCTTTTCTTTTATCTCCTTGTTATCTTCCTCCAGCTCATCATCCTTGCTGTCAACCTCCTCCTCTGTCTTCTCACTCCTTTTCCTTTAGGCCACTGGGACACAGCATTGAGATGATAGAAAGAGCACGGGCTTGGTTGCCTACAAAACTGAATGGAAATCCCTGTTGGGCTAATTGATTTAACTTGGGGGGACTCTGTGACTTTCTAAGTATGTTTTCTAGTTTAAACATGGCGTCAACAATGTCTACCTTTCAATGGTACTGTAAGGAGTAAATGTGTTGGTGTAGGCTAAGGGAGCAGCCCATGGATCCAGTTTAATCAGTCTGCACACAATACAAACTATCTACTGTTCAGGAACAAGTCACCCCCTGTCACCACAGAGGCTATGTTCAAATGGAAAGAGAACTTCAACAAAATCAAATAAATCATGTATAGACAGGTGATGGGAAATGCTAGAGAGAAAAGTCTTTGGCAGTGATTAGTAGAAACTATTGTTTTTGTCATTCCTGTTCCTGTTCCCTTCCTGCTGGCCCCTATCTCATTCTCCTAGCTCAGTCTCTCCTTTCTTCTTGCAGCTCTGCACACCCAAATGATGCCTTCCCGGTAATTCCAGGGCACTGGGTTCCCCAGTGAATTGACATTACTTTGCTTGAAAGAGAGATCAAGTATAGAGAAGGAATGATTTATGAGACTCCTGTCACCTAGGCAGGACACTCTCAGCTTATTCTCAAATAATTCACAACTCCTTTTCTGCCTAGGGCTAAAGGAGCCTGGCAGGGGTTGGGGGGGAAAGGGAATGCGGCACAGGCGGGCATGCCCAGGGAGGCTCAGTTGTCACAGGCGGGGCATTTGCTTTAGTCTCACCACCGTTGCCTGTAAATCAAACGCCCATGCTGTTCTTGAAGCTCCCTGGTGAGCCCTGTGACAAACCTGTTTCCTCCTCCTTCTCAGCCCTGGTAGGGAGCTTCTAAAGGACAGAGTACCACTGCCTTTCCACTGTAGTCCTATCATTTCTGCTGGAGATGTATGGGGAAGCCCAAAGCACCACACAGAAGATGAGTGGGCCCACATTCTGACTTAGCCTTGGCTCGGAGTCTCATCCTGCATGTAGCCTCACCACTCCTGAATCATAATAAAACACCTAACTTTCTTTTGAAGAGGTGAAATTTTATAAAATGGGGACCCAGTCCTTCTCAGGAAATAATTTTACATGGCTGGAGATGAATATTCTGTGAGCATCTTCCAGATTGTAGGATCCAGAACAGGAATCTTAACTCCTGGGAGATTTTAAAAAATCCATTGCCTGGGACACAGCCCATGTCCTGTTAAGTCATAGCTTCTGGGTGTGGGACTGGATGTCAGTATGTTTCTAAAGATGCTCAGATGACTCCCTTATGCAGCTGATGTTGAACATGATGACTGTGATTGGTTCTAGCTGCCAGAAGAGCAGCTAAGGCCCTGTTAATGCAGCCCAAAGGATTACAGGCATGACAAGAGCTGTTCCTTCCCAAGAGAACCATATCTGGCACAGAGGAAGACTCAATACCTGTTTGTTTTATGAATTAACAGGTAAATGGTGGTGCCCACAAGTTACTGAGAGAAATAAGAATGGGAACCTCTATTCACCTAAAGCTTTGGACACAAGAGAAGGCTTGGATCACATGCTGGGGCACAGCAGGGCTCTGGACTCAGCATAAAAGGGTTTGCAATCTTCTTTCCTAACTGCCTGAGCTGCCCTACCTCTTCATGCTGGGGTTCTTGGTGAAATATGTTCTTCGTAGTACCATCTTCAGGAGTGTGAGGAAACTGGTTGATTAATGTACATCTACAGTGCTCATGACAGTGTCTGGCACAAAGTAAGTCCCCAGTAAATGTTAGCCATCAGTGAATGCAGTGCTAAGTATTGATAAATGTGTAGTATGTGTGAGAATCTTCCAGAGCTCAGAAGGATACTGGACTCATTCTGCAAGGGGTCGGGAAGGATCCATATATAAGAGACATGAGAATGGAGTTTGAGTATAGGATTCTTTTAGATTGAAAAACTAGGAGAGGGGGGTTGCCAAGGAGTGGGGAGAGGTGTGAGGCAGTCCAGGCACCTGGAACCATGTCCTTTAAGTTTGTGGAAAGAGCTGTCACTTAAAGGAATAGAAGCACTCCACATAATTCCACACCCCAACTTTCTGCTTCCTCTTCCATGGCCGTGCCTCTGGGCCACAGCAGGTGATTTTCTGAGCCACCACCCTGCCAGCCCAGCCACACACAGAAGCTACCAAACCAGCTTCTTGGCTCCACAAGGAATTAGTTTAATATTACTTTTAGAACTTGACATAATCTCATAGGCTATAGACTTAGAATAAGACTGCTATACCTTCATTTCATTATTAAGATTTTTTAAAAATAAAAGGACTTATCATTTGTCTCTCCATTCTACCTTGGGGGATTGACTATTCTTAGTCAATTCAGAATAAACTCGGTCAGGCCAGCATTTTCTCCCACTCTTTTAGGACTCCCTTTCTGTGCTAGGGAGCTAACTTAGTGTACCCTGTCGGAGAGGAGGTAGAAGCTGTTCCCTGATACATCCTTGTGTTAATATGTTCTTGAGCTGCGGACCCATGGCATCCCTAGAACACCAGAAAAGGGTTTTGTAGACCCCTACCCAGCCACTTACTTATGCGACAGAATAACAGGTTATAGGGCAATTCTCCTGAAAATCTCTATGCGACTGTCTCAGGCTCTATTGGCCTGAACTCCCCATGTGGCTTCCTCTAAGATGTGTGTCCTTTGGCCGGGAAACCATTTCTCTGCAGCTTTCTCACACCCACTGTCTGGCCCAGGGAAATTTATTTCCACTGTAGCAGAAGGGGAGAGCTGGAGAGCAGCCCTATTCTGCAAACATTTAATGTCCACTGTAGAAATGCCAAGGCTCTGCTCAGTGTATGTGGTATCTCTTATCATTTCTGTTTTTAACCCTCGTGCCTGGAGGCCAGTAAGCTTGGAATGCCTTTGCTGCCTCAGAAAAATGGGCATGAGAAAGAAATAGCAGGGGAAGGGAAGATAAAGTTTAATAGGGAACAAAATATAAATAAATATTCCAGAATGCTATCCTGTGATACCTTTCATAATTAAAAAATCACTAAAATTATTCTATGTTTACTACATGACACTCTGTGCTAAATAATTTTTTACTCATAATTGGTTTTTCTATTTTTTCCAATTGCCCTAAAAGGCAGGTATCACATTGAGGGGCTCAGAAGGTGTAATTAAATTGCCTGTGTTGTATAGTAGTAAGTGGCAGAGTTTGGATCTCACCCCAAATCTGCTAAAAAAAAAAAAAAAAAAAAGCATTTTCTTAACTACTCTGCTATACTGCTTCCCCTCAGCTAACGTGTGAAGTTTGCAGGAAGAAACCAGGTGAATGTTTTTAAAATATTATTGAGACCTTTGGCATTAATATGGAATTTTGGTAAATAAATGCATATTTTAAATCTGCTATAGTCATTCTCTATATAAAAGCATGCTATGATGAATGCCTTTGAAATGCAAATAACTGTTCTCTAATTACTTGGTTCTTTCTTCTGTTGTTTATTTGGTAGACTTTAGATACGTCAGCTTCTCTCTGGGAAAGGTACATTTTCAGGTTCTGTCTTTGACCTAGAATGTCCTATTCTCTTTATTTGAGTGAAGGCAGCTCCAGAAGCTTAATTCTATTTCTCATTAGCCCTTTAATAATTTTCTGTTGAATTGTAGGATATCAAGAGTGTGCACAAGTAAAGATGAAACATATATATATATAAAACTCTGTACCATCAGGTGCAGTGGTGAGGCCTTGGACATCTCCACTCGGTCTCTGACCTACTCCTGGTCTTGCCCTGATCCCACACAGGCTGACTAGAAGCAATAGGTCTTCCTCTTCCTGCTAAAGACTCCTCATAAATATTCAGGGGACATGATGATAGTCACCATAAAAAGCAAGTATATCAAGTAAACTGATGATATGTGGGCAGCAGATAGGCTGATCTCTCTGCAGGGAACATCACCTCAATCCAGAACAAAGCATGCAGATGGGCTGTCCCTGGGGGCTCAGGCAGAGTCCTTAAGACCATTCCTGTATGAGGAATTAGCAGGAAGGGCTAAGCTCTTTGAACTCCTGATTGGCAGTTACATTAGGGAGAATGTTCTGTCTGTCCGGCAGAGATGAAACTTGTTTTCCCCTCCCTATTTCTAAATACATTATCTGCTGTTGTTGACAACTCCCTACCTATGCTCCCAGTTACCCAGCCATTTCCACTTTACCCAGTCTTCCTGGGGGCTTGGAATTCTTTTAATCTCATTTTAGAATTCTGGCACCTTTACATTTTGCATATACATTTGTGTAAGAGATCAATGAAGGTTTCTGAGAAGCCAGAGAGTCTCTGCATTGTCTCAGTCTGCCACAGGGTGTGTGAGGCGATGCTGGCCTCTCCAGGCTCCCCAGACTTTACACATGAAGTTGATGTAAAGTCTCCTTTTCTCCCAGGTTGTCTCTCAACCCAGGTTGGGGCCCACAGTGAACCCTGACAATGTTACGGTGAACGAGCACACTTGTTACTAGAAGGCGTGCACCCTCCTTGTGTGTGGACTTACCAAGAGCAGCATGTCTGTGTCCCTCACCACGTATTCCCCTGGGCTGTGGCTTCTGTGGCTCTCTCCAGGCCAGACACTGGGAAGTGCTAGCTGAGGGGAGTAGCTTATGTTTTCATCTACTGACTTTTTCTTTTCTTTTACAAGAAAAAGAAAATATCGACCACTCTAGATTAGCGTGCTTTTTTAAAATGCAGGACGTTTTCTCCCCAGCATGTACCCCCTCTAAGAAACAGCTTTATAAAATAGACATTATGTAAGCTTAGAAAGCAGTTAGAAAGTTGGATGAGAGAGAAAATACATTTTCTTTGCTTACATACATAAATGTCTCCCATCTTAAAAAAAAAAGAGAGAAAGAGAGACAAAATGAAAACCAAATAGCTTCAAATAGGTTCTCGGGTGTAGTCACTGATCTTTCTCTTTCCCATCCCTTCCAAATGTCTTGAAAACCCAGGCTACTTTTGTCTGCTCTTCTTCCTTATTTCCTATTCAGCTCTCCTTGGCAGCTGCCTAGTTTCTACCTCCCCAGGGCACACACAGGCTTGTTGGGACTGGTCAGTGTTATCCCAGATGAGGACATCCCCAGGCATCCCTCACCTTCCCTGGTGCGTCTCTCCTCCTTCCTACCAGCTGAGACACCTTGCCAAAATGCAAGCTGGATCATAATGCTGTTTTGTTTAAAATTCTTTCTGGGCACCTGGCTTTTAGAGATGACTTTACAGCCCTCCATGCGGCACCCAAGGTCTGTGTCCCTTTCTGAAATCACCCCTTGCTGCGGGGCCACCTGTCCTGCATAACCCCCCACGCCCAGCTGGCTGTGTCCTTTTGCACACACTCCTGCATGCGCTCCGTCTGCTGATTCTGCATGCAGTTCTCTAGTCCTCCCTGCCTGCTAGCCAAACTTAAACTCATCCAAAGTACTTCCTCCTCTGTGAGGTTTCCCAGAGCCCCCATCATGCAAATATACACAGCATGACATGGTAACATGCCTCTCAGCCCACTAAGTCCACACAAAACACACACATTCCCCCCTGGCTGTGGCCTCCTTCAGAGCTGGGACAGAATTCATTTCCCAGTCTTGTGTCTGCACAGGCTCTGGCATAGAGTGTTGAATGGAAGCTTGAATGAGCAATCAAACTGTATTTTAGATCCTCAGGTGTCAATCAGTGTGAGATAATGTCAGAGAGAAGAAAATGGGGATTCCATAGCAGAAGAGTTAGAATTTAAATTTAATTTTAAATGATTGCTGCCTATATTTGCTATGAAGATCATTTTAATTACTTTATCCAGAATTCTAAGTCATATTTTTGCCTTACATTAAAAAAAAACTATATGTAAAGAAGAAATGACAGGCATGTGTTGAATTATAGTTATAGAATAGTCTACATATACAAGGTAATAATATTACTGTGTGACATTTTAAGAAGAATTTTCTAAATAGGTCACCCCTGACTATGCTGTATCTCCAGCTAATTTTCTTGCCAGTTATCTCGATAATTGGATCCTAGGTCAGTCTTTAGCCGTGGAAGAAGAGTTGACAATAAAATAGACATTTAGAAATCGTCTATCCATAATTCCATCCAGAATAAATTCCCAGGTAAATAGTGAGCCAATTAGAGAAATAGATGTGTGCTGACGAGGTTTTGAAAGCCACACCGATGGACTAGCGGGGACTTTTAAATGCCTGGATTCATCAGGAACTTCAAATTGACAGCTTCTTCTTGGCAAATGCAGTTTTTAACTGCAAGTAGCTTCTTCTGGAGACTTTAAAAAAGAATGTTTGGAGAAATGAGTTTGGAATTTAAAATGGATGATCATTTGTCTTTTCCTCACAGTAAGGAAAGACAGTGGAGCTGACGCAGGCCAGAGGCAGCCTTGTTAAGGATGCTGGGGGTGGGGGAGAGAGCGCACCGAGGTCTCTGGAGAGAGGGTGCAGCCGGGGCTAGGCTGCTGGGCTAGCTCCAGGATACAGAAGGCCATCCTGGATTCGACCATGGACTGAGTGAGGCTCAGGGCTTGGTCTTCAGTCCTATCAGATCAAAATCTGACTTTAACAGTCTACCCAGAGCTGATCAGTCCCTGTCACATGAGCTAAATTCATACACGATTGGTACATAAACCAAAGGGCTGATTGACTCACTTATTATGGGACAGTTACAGTGCAAGGATTTCACAGACACATTTGACGGGAATATGGTTTTGTCCTGTGTATTTTCTCTCTCTTCTCTGCCTGGTCCTTGGTGGATTGGGGAGGAGAAGCAGAGAGCTGTCCCCATCGGTTCACTATAGAGGTATCTATGTGAGCTGAGCCCAGGTCTCCCTGGAAGGGCAAGAGCATGCGGGAGGGAAGACCATCCAGCTGAAGCTTGCACTCAGAGGCAGGGTTCACTGGTGCAGCCGCTGGAGAGAGTGGGTCCCTGGCTGTTCATACTCATCCTGTGAAGCCAGGTGAGCATCTCATAGTAGAAGACACTTACTTTCCTGGCTTTTTATTTTAATATAAAAAGATTTCTGAAAGAATACAACTCCCTTCTCCTTCTCCCTCTCCCTCATCCTGACTCTTTCCCAGGAAAGAGGGAGCAATTCACCTGCCAGGTGAGCTGGTGAGAAGGAATCTGCCTGCATGAAAATCAATGCTTTGGGTTCTCTTGAGCAGGCAGCCTGGCCACGCCACACAGACACTGGTGTGCTCTGCTCCGCCACCCCACATCGGCCTGCCTGGGACCAGGGGTGAAGTGGGAGACAGCTCCTTGTAGTTGCAGCCAAATAACTTCCTCCCAGGTCAGGAACCCAGTGGCATATTCACCTCGGGGTCCTGGGTCAGTCTCCCAATCACTTCCAAACTCATAAGAGGAAGATGACTCCCGCACCAACCAAAACCCGGCCAGCTCTCAAGCAAACCACTTATCCTTCACATTCAGTGCACATGGAGCATGGTGCCAGTTTCTCCATCTCACCGCAAAGGCAGAGGAGGAGTGCTGGGTGACAGAGCACCTACCCACCAAGCCCGTACCCCCCATTGCTACTCTCCGTCCTGCCAGGGAAGCCTTTCCTTCCTGTGCCTCTGGTTTGTGGGTCAGGTTTTACTTAGTTTTCTCAGGCAGAGCCCTATTTGCTGTGAAGCCACGAAGCTGTGTTTTATCGTCCCTCATTTCCTTTCCAGACCTTTCTAAGACCTGTAGGGGAGCCCTAGCAATGTGTTCCGACAGTGACATGTTTGGTCAAATCGGTAAGACAGGATGTTTTAACCCTGAGAGATCGTGGTCTCTTTCTACTCAGGCTCTTCCTCCTTCCTGTCAGGTGGTGTTGGAGTGGGACCTGGGTCACAGGAGCTAGAGTGAGGAACATGGCGCTACTCTTAAAGAGCACAGTGAGCTGGTGGCCATCCTGGGTGCAGAATCACTCATCCCACTGTCATGGTGAGGCTCAGCTAGCTTCAAAGGCACAGGGCCATAAGCAGGCAGGAATGTGGTAGCCACTGCTTCATGTGCTACCTGTGTGGGGACAAAGGGGAAACCAGCTAGTCTGGGGGACCCTCACGCAGCCATGGTGAAGTCAATTTGCTAGCAAAGAACTAAGGTCTCACCGACACCTGCCTACCATGGGCTCACTCTCTTGTCAGGAATACACATGATATTGCTGCTCATACCATTAAAAACACAGTGTTTTCAAATTTGTAACATGTTGTGTCTTATCATTCTAAATGCCGATTTATACCTAATTTAGTGCTTGCCATCTTTTATTCTTTTTCTTGAAAGAACTCACCCCCAGTTTTAAAAGTTTCAGGTACTACGTGACACCTGAGCACACCTCTGGCACTAGGGATTCTAATTAACAAAATCGTGTCTGCTCTACCTGTTGAACTAAAGGAGATTCTCCTGATACATCAGAGAGACAGTGCACCAGGCTGCATTCAAGGACTGCAAAGGCAGTGGGTGAAAAAACATGCATCAATTAGAGCTCAGTTGCTAAGCCCTAGAAACTGAGTTGACTGTGCACTTGCAAAGATCTGTGTGCCTCATTCCCTTGTCTCAACAATTAGGCTGGGAGATGAAGTTTGCTATCACTGCATCTGTGGCAGGTCGGAAAAGGGACCGTCTCCACCTCATTCAGAACATTCGGTAATCAAAGGGAGCCACGTGGTTACTCCTCACTGATGGTCACAGGGCCATCTGCCTGCTCTTTGTCAGTTCAGTTCGTAGAAGGAGCCCAGCTGCTATCATCCTCACCACCTCACAGAGCATAGCCAACAGACTCTGATCTTCCTTATCTTCTAAAAGTCCAAAACTTCCAAAATTCAAATTTTATCTCCCTCCTGTAGGAGGAGGCAAAAATTTGGAGGGAAAGAGTAGGCCTAGTGGAGTTACCCCTTCTCTTTCAACTGGTTATATTTTCTAAGGACGCACTTCCTTTCTGCTTGCTTTCTGAGTTTGCTCATTTATTTTGGATACAGGAATACATGTTAATTTTAGAAACTTGGAACATATAAAAAGTATAGAGAAGGAAATAAACATTTTTAATAATCCCACCACCCAGAGACAGCCACTATTAAAATTCTGATTATTTCCTGTCAATCATCATGCTTTGTGCATGTTTATTTTGTGTACACAGTATCAGTGATACTTGCAGACTATTTTTGTATCCTGATTTTTTTCCCTCTTCAGTGGACAATTCTCAGTTTACGAAATATTACTCAAAACCTAACTGTGATGGTTGCATGATATGCCAAATAAGTAGCATAGTATTGTCAGTTTTTATCCCTGAATATTAGGTTGTTTTTATTCCTTCATTATTAAAAAAAGATATTCCAATATCACATATGAATATTCACATATACTCTCTCCTCTGATTATTTCTTTCTAATAGAGTATAAAAACTAAAACCCTTGGGTCTAAAGCATCTAATAAGGCATAAAGTGGTCATAGGAGCTTATGTGCGCGTGAGCTGTGAAAAATAGTGCCAATTCCACAGGGTCTTTCTCTGCATTGCATGGTATTATTAATCTTATTGTATTTATTTTTATTATTTGTTGTCATCATTTATTATTATAATATGGTAGATGCCCTAAGTGTTTCCGTGTTTCAGTCTCCAGTTATTAACTCATGAGTAAGGAAGGTAGATCGTGTTTAGACAGTTTTCTAACTATAAATCTTTTTTTAAAAATAAGTTCTTCATGTAGTATATCCATTTTTCTATTGGGGTAGTTTAAAAAATATAATAATGAAATCTTATCTCTTGGGGGCATGGTAAATGTTATTTATATAAGGGGTTCTCCTGGTACCTTCCTAATGCCACACCTGTGCTAGGTATTTAATAAATGGTCATTCAATTTTAGATCTAACTGAAAGTTAATTTAAAATTATGAAATTAAAACAAAGAGCACAGGCGGTGGCTCACTCCTGTAATCCCATTGTTCTAGGAGGTCAAAGTGGGTAGCTTATGAGTTCAAGACCAGCCTGAGCTAGAGTGAGACTATGTCTCAAAAAATAGACGGGCATTGTGGCAGGTGCCTGTAGTTCTAACTACTCAGGAGCCTGAGGCAAGAGAATTGCTTGAGCCCAAGTGTTTGAGGTTGCTGTGAGCTATGATGCCACGGTACTCTAACAAAGGTGACATAGTGAGACTGTCTCAAAAAAAGAAAATAGAAATTACATCTACCTATATGTCATAAAACTGTGTATTAAAGTTATATCAAATAGAAAAAATGCACATTTTATAGGGAAATTCTATTACGTCTCCTAGAGAATGACTTACATTTTCCTGATAACATTTTTATCCACATGTAATCTTTCATAGAGTTCACTTTTCCAGAGACTTTCAGTTGGTTTCAGGTTATTACACATTAGATCAGTGGTTCTCAACCTTCCTAATTCCGCGACCCTTTAATAGAGTTCCTCATGTTGTGGTGACCCCCAACCATAAATTATTTTTGTTGCTACTTCATAACTGTAATTTTGCTACTGTTATGAATCATAAAGTAAATATCAGATATGCAGGATGTACTTTCATTGTTACAAAGGGGTCGTGACCCACAGGTTGAGAACTGCTGCATTAGATAAATAGATAATTGATAAGTAAGTAGGTAGGTAGATAGACAGACAGACGATGGATAGACTTTGATTTTCCCAGTCCTTTAGCAGAGACTATCCTTGTGGCGGCCCAGGTCACTTAGTCCTGCAGTGTACTGCCTGAAATTCTGAGCACCTGGGATTTACAGATTACGACATCGGGGTCAAGGATGTGGTTGGAGTGAGTTTAGGAATACACCCTGCACGCATCACCTGCCCGCATGTGAGAGGCATGGGCCACAGCCCAGACAGATGTAGGAGCAGCATCCTGGCCTGCTTTCTTTCATTCTGTAGATATACTCGATTTGCTGTTATAAACTGCATTCTGTACTGAATCCTCAAGCAGCTAGAGATCTGAGAATTAATTGGCACTGACTTTTCTTCTAAGACACATAAATTTGTTCTGGAAGTCAGATAGGCGTGTTATTTAAAAAATGCTTCCTGTCATGCCTAGATCATGGGTCACTCACTTTGCATATTTTCACCTCTGTTCCTTCAACTAATTTGTAAGGTAGGTTTCATTATCCCAGTGTTGTAGATAAGAAATAGGGGCTATCTCAGGCAGTTCTGGCGGCTCTAATGAACTAGCTAGACAGGTGACCTATAAATAACAGAAGTTTATTTCTCACTGTCCCAGGAGCTGAAGTCCAAGGTCAGGGGCGCAGTGTGGTTGCAGTCTGGTAAGGGCCCTCTTCTGGGCTGCAGACAGCCATCTTCTCCATATATCATCAGATAGCAGGAAACAGAGAAAGCAAGTTCTCACCTATCTCTTCTTATAAAGCCGCTAGCCCCATTTAGGAGGGCTTTGCCCTCATGACCTAATCACCTCTCAAAAGCCTCTCCTAATGCCATTATGTTGGGAGTTAGAATTGTAACGTGTATTTACCCAAAAAGGAAAGAAGTAATTTTCTCAAAAAGATACGTGCACTAGAATGTTGATTGCAATACAATTCACAGTCGCAAAGGTAAGGAATCACCCAAGTGTTCATCAATACCTGAGTGGATTAGTAAAATGGGGAGTATGTATGTATCCAGTGGAATACTACTGGGCCATTAAGAAAATGATGAACTACCACACTATCTTTTATTATAATCTGGATGGAACTGAAGACCATTCATCTAAGTGAAGTATTTCAAGAATAGAAAAACAAACACTCCATATGCCCACAGTTGAATTGGAACTAATTGATCAACCCTTATGTACGTTTATGTGAAACTCAATGGAAACCTAGCAGGTGGGAGTAGGGAGAGAGGGATGGGTAAATTCACACCTAACGGGTCCAGTGCACACTGGCTTGGTGATGGGCAAACTTCCCACTACGACTCAGAACTGCGCAGAAGCGATTCTTATAACCAACATGTTTGTACCCCCATCATATTTTGACATGATAAAAAAGAATTTCAACATGTGAATTTAGAGGGAACACATTCTTAACAGGGCCAGGGAAAATGTTTATATTATTCAAGGTCACCAAGTTGGCAGCAATAGAGCTGGGGATAAAATGCAAGCTTCCCCAGTTCCAAAGTCTGTGTTCTTGACACCGTGCACACTGCCTGTTTGCGAAAAGCACCTGGGCCAAAACCGTGCACTGGTCATCTGCACATTTGTGACATTGACCGTGATGCTTGGTACACAGTAGATGCTTCATAAGTCTGTGTTGCACAGATTGGTGAGTGAGTGAGTGAATTAAACCATCCCCAATGCAAAGCAAAGATGGAGCTAGACGCTGCCTCACTGCTGTGTGATAAACAGGACTTGGGAGAGAGGAGGGAGGGGGCCAGAAGGAAAATGGACGCTGGAACCACAGTTCCTGCCCAGGGCTGGGGTCACCTGCCTGCCAGCTGTCCACCCTCCCTTACCTGTGAGCAGGGAAGATGGTGAAGACCAGATTAAGCATCAGCGGGGCTGGGGCAGGATTGAAACCTCTGCCTGGCCTGCTTCCCTCCTGGGAGCCCTCCCTTCCTCGGCGCTGTGAGCTGTTTTCTGCTCCATTTCCTCTCGAAGCCCTCAGATCACCCTCAGAGCTCTGTTATCTTCCACATCATCCTAGCTGGAATAAAATATAACTGTGTCTGGAAAGTACAGAAATCAAAGCTCCCCTTGGGGATTTTTTTTCCGTATCACCTGTCGAATGGAAAACCGGTGTGTCCTTGAAAAGATATGTATTTCAGGCCGCAGGGGTGCTAATTTGCAAGGCCCATTACTCAAATAAAACATTAAAAGAGTCTTCGATAAGCCAGTGCTCTCTGGCTGTTTCCACTCCGGCACCAACATAACCAAGTATAGGCTTCCTGTCAAGCCTCAGAGCCCAAAGTCAAGATTTATCAATTGATATTATGACTTTAACTTTTACTCTTTCATTCTGATGCTGCATTGCGCGCTCAGCAAAGCTCTCTGGCTTTTCTGCAAGTCCCTTCCTCCTGTCCTTGACGCTAACACAGGTGATGTGGCGCTGGAGCATCCGCCCAGGTCTTCAGTGCAAACACTGCTCTGTGACCAGGTTGTCAGCGAGGCTGATAAACTTACAGGCAGATGAGCTTTCCGACAGACGTGACATCCCTTGGCATTGCGGAATGTTTGATGTGACGCGTATCTTTGCCAAGTGGTCTATTCAGATTTTTTAAAATATTAGAAATATCTTCATTTGCTATCTGTTAATATCTTGAGAAAAGGACAAAAATAGGAAAAAAGAGAAGCCATCCCTAACTAAACTAGCTAGAGAGAGAGAGAACATTTTGCTGAATATTCTTTCAGTCTTATTTGGCATTTTTACAGGGTCCAAATTATACTGTATTTATAACTTACATATTCAAAGATAACTTGATAATTTTCATAAACATGTTCAAATACCAGCTCAGCACCTATGGCTCAAGTGGCTAAGGCACCAGCCACATACACCTAAGGTGGCGGGTTCAAATCCAGCCTGGGCCTGCCAAACAACAATGACAGCTGCAACCAAAAAATAGCCAGGTGTTGTCGCAGGCACCTGTGGTCCCAGCTACTTGGGAGGCTGAGGCAGAAGACTCGCTTGAGCCCAGGAGTTGGAGGTTGCTGTGAGCTGTGATGCCACAGCACTCTACCCAGGGGGACAGCTTGAGGCTCTGTCTCAAAACAAACAAAATTTTCAAGTACCTATATAATATCCTGTCCTGAGAAAATAACATAAGTAATGAATACTACTTTTATTATTATTACTATTATTTAGAGACTTTATCTCACTCTGTCATGTGGAGTACAGTGCTGAGATCATAGCTCCTCAGTGCAGTCTCCATCTTCTGGGCTCAAACTATCCTCCTCCCTCAGCCTCCCCAGTACTTGGACTATAAGTGCATGCCACCAGGACAGCTGATTGTATTTTTAATTTTTTTTTTAATTTAGACATTTGATCTTGCCATGTTGCCTGAGCTACTCTTGAACTGAATAACACTTTAAAGACAATGTTTTCAATTACACCTTTGTGGGGGAAATAAGAAAATGGATCATATCCAGGGGAGAACTTTCCTTGTCTAAAAACAGTGCATCAACAGTTATGAAGGTTTCAGAATTTTAATAGTGGTTGCCAAACAGCTTTCCACAGGTGGAGCACATACCTCAAATGGCAATAACCTTCTTTTTCACTGTCTGACATTCATGCTTGTGACTTATGGACTCAGCTGCTGACCCCTGACCCCCAAAGCTAAGGATGGAGTGTCAAGCTAATGGGATGGAGTGTCAGATCTGCAGGTTTCTGGCTGGGCCCATCTTAGGTACGAGGTAGAAAAATGTAGTCCATCAAAGAACATAGCCTCGTTTCAGGATAGGAGATCGGGGTTTAGGATAGGAAATTTAAAGCTCATGTTTTAAGTTTCATATGATATAGGACCATTTTTATAATTTTAAATTTTGTAAAGGAAATGTTGTGCTTCATGTCACAGGAAAGTAATTTCTATTTATAATGATAAAGACAATTCACTGTTGTAAAGTTCTTAGAGTTTCTTACTGTATACTGGTTAAGACAGTCACCTGATTGATAAATAAGATGACTTCTCATCAAGCTCTTCTTGGAAACTGGAAAAGGTAATTGCAATTCAGAGCAATTACCGCAAACCATTGCACCTATAGAATTAGAGGCCATTATCCTGGAATCTTGGATGGGTTAATTAATGAATTGGCAAATAAAGTGGATGATGGATTATGAAGTGCACTGTCATTATAATTTTATGATAAAGCATCTTGTTCTGGATGACATTACATTTTCAGAATGAAATAATAACTGGCTCCCTCAAAATCTTCAAGCAACTCCCAAGCTCTTTCAGATAGCAGAGAGATAGCAAAGGGATGGGTCTGCGGGAAAGGAGGACGGGGAAGGCCAGCTCCTCGCCTTCTTGCTTTTTAAAATAAGGCCACGTTGGGGTATGAAGCCTTGCAGAACCGGGTCCTGGGAAGCAGAGATGAACTTGGTCTGGTGCTAGACATTTACTGAGGGGTGAGCACCGTCTATGTCGGTAATGAAGAGAGATGTGCTCTAAGCAAATTTGGGCCGGCAGGATTTAAATTTTTCGTTTAAAATTTTAGGACCGTTCTTTTTTGGCAAACTGGGTGTTCTTTCCCTCTCCTTCCCTGGGCACCAGGCTGCCCCGTGCCAGAGCCCTGCGTGAAACCGGAAACCCGCAAGAAGCATGAGCTGAAATTGCTTTTTGGTGGGTCCGATTTCATGCTGAGCAGGAAGCGGCGGCTCAGAGATGAATTGGAGGGCCACGCTTGTCAGCGAATGAAATGTGATGAACCTCGGAGTTTTATTGACATGCGGCGCGGCGCTGGCAATGCAGCTGGCGCTGCGTCTTCCTAATCCCATGTTCTTGGAGAGGGAGTTTGACCCAGTAACTTTCTGTTAGATATGATACATATTTATTAGACTATACAGCTTAAAAGAGAGAAAGAGTGTGCCCGGTGTCAGACACTATCACAACCAAACCTTTCTTTTATTAAAATAAATACAGACGATTTCACTGTGACAGCTCTTCTACTGAGGGGAGCCTTATTAAGTGGTGACCTTCATTCTCTCCTTAGAGACAGCAAGCTCACGGCCGACCACTTGTTGGGGAGGAGGGATGCGGGGGAAGGTGGGGGCACCTGTGGAGCCTTTTATGGGTTTTGAGAAAACCAGGCTGAAGTCCTGAGTAGCCTGCAGTTCCGTTAATTATATTCATCCTCTCATTCGCCTGTGCAAAATCAATTGCAAACAACATCCAATCTCATTTTCCGCAGTACATTTCTGTGAGATATAGCTGTACTACCAACCCTCCCCTCCTCTCCAGGAATGGCGTCCTGCCACCACACTGTGGGACAAGGGCTTTCGAGGGTAAGGAAATATGAAAAGTAGACGCATTAGGAACAGGAGAATGCTTCCAGGTTCTTTCAAATAGACTGCCAATTGTGAGAGCCAGAGTAATCTTATTATTGAAGACAGACTGTTGTGGATATTTGATTGCCTCTTTGCTCCTTAGGCTCTTCTAATGTATGTACCCCGGGATTGTATGTGTGCTGTGTTATTTGAAGGAAGAAGTGAAGTGGCAGGTGTAATGAAGGGAAGGGACAATTTCTGTGTTTGTGAGCTCACTTATAACATATGCATGGTGTATACCTACCCTTACAGACAAGTATACCATGTGTGCATGTGTTTACATCACGTGTCCAAAAACATGCCACACCCCCCTCCACTCTCATGCACGCACACGCTCACACACAAGGATGCTGCTAGATGATTCACACCAGATGTGACCTCAAAGGAACGAACTGCCAGCTGTGAGCTCTGTGGGCCTGGACAAGGTATGAACATCCTCTGAGCCTAAAATTCCTCAAAGATAAGTGAACATATAATAACTAGTTCAAAGGACAGGTGCAAGACTCAAAATCAGCTTACTTGTTTTAAATTGCTTTATACGTTTGTGTCCAATTCTGGAAAACTGTCTAATCCTCACACACAGAATTCAATCCCCGTGATAAGTCCTGGGTGGTTTTGTCTGTCCCTTGCATTTGTCCGGCTGAATCTCATACTTTAGGGTTCTCTACATTTTTTTTTTTCACTTGCCAAGATCGTTTTGAGTCTTCATACCAGTTCATTGTGGATAGTAATTGAGTGTCCTCTTCTGCAGAGAAGCATATAATGGTGTTTGGCTGAAAGAAAAAGGCAAGAAGAGAAGGACTGGTTTTCCTAAAATGCCTGTCATCAATGTCATCAAGCTACCCCTCGATGCACTCTTGTTTTACTCCATCAAGTTCAAGCTCTCCATATCCCACTAAGTAGGTCTCCTTTACCCACCCACCTCCCTGTCCCTAGCGTTGATCACACATATTCAACCTGGAACTTCTGACCTGGGCTCTTGTCTCCTGAACTTCTATCTCCTCCCCATCCTCACAGAAGGCCAAGTCCATCTTTCATGGCTGATCCTTCGTGAAGCTCTCCTAGTTCCTCCAGGCAATTCCCGCTTCTTCTTTCCTGATTCTTTGCTTATTTTCAGAGTTAGTTCTAAATCTGACCATTTCATGGCTAATGAAGAGTTACTGACCTGATTGTCTTAACCTTTCCGTCCAGATCATCAGCAACTTTGGACAGAGCCATGTCTTACACGTTGCTGTATCTCCCTTTGAACAGAAATGTGTGTGGCCCAGGTCATTGCCTTTCTAACAGTCTCTACCTACAACATCCAGGTACACGGAGTTGGAGAACCACAGCCACACACCCACTGTGTCTTTAGGTTATAAATGGAGAATATTCATGAAGTTACTGGTTATATTATAGATATTTAGTAAATGATAAACATTTGCTTCTTAATTGAGATGATATTGTATGGCAATTTATTTAAATGTCTCCATTTATCCCATTCACACAAACCTGTATTCAAAATAACGTTGCTTAAGATCCACTGATGAAGACTCAACTTAGTGGGCAAAATTTCAGGGAGAAACAGGATGTTTACACATCCTCAAAGATCTCCCCCCTAAAGTTACTAACTCTCGTGCTGGTTTTAATGAAACATAAAGGTTTCAGTGTCCCTTTTTCCAGGATATAGAGCTTTCCCTTCTGGTGTGGACTGTCCTTATTGAATTGTCTCATTGTGTTCTAATGAATAGAGTGTGGAAAGGGAAACATTGTAAGTTACAGTGGGGAAACCTGCAAGGCATTGCCGTAACCAGGTGACCAGAGTCAACCACACAAATAACCTTGTGTGAATTTCACGTATGCTGAGAGGATGCAGTGAGAAGCAGGCCAGCTCTGCAGTCTGCTGCTTCAGTCTAGCCCTGGGAAAATGTCAGGCAGACCGAAATTCATGGGCATTCTACAAAATACCTGGCTGCTAGCCTTCACAGTCAAAGGTGTGAAAGACAAGGCTAGTCCAAGGTTGGGGGAGACTTAGGAGAAAGGACATATCAGTGCTCTGTGGGATGGTGGACGGGGTCCTGGAAACCAGTGGAAAAGCTAAGGAAATCGGAATAAACTCTGCAAAGGAGTTAATAGTATAGTGGCAATGTTCGTATCTTGGTTTTGATTATTAGACCATGGTTATGGTAGATGTTAAGTAAAAGGTACACAGGAGCATTCTGTATTATCTTGGCAACTCTTCTGTACATCTAAAATATTTCAAAATAAAATAAGTTTTTTTTTTTTTTAAGACAATGAGAAAAATGCCTGCTTGACAGACTTCACCTTTTATACTAGAACACACAGGCGGTTGCCATGTCTTCATTAGGCAGGTTAAAAGTGCCCCACAAATGTGGATGGAGACGTAAGGTTATCCCCTGTGACTTACTGATGAGTGTCCCTGCAGGAGGTTCCAGCACAGCTTGCCAAAAAATTCTGGAGAAAGGAAGTGACAACTGGTGAGACTACCTTTAAGTTTATTAAATTCCTGCTTTTCTTATTCTTAAAATAGGACAGCGAAACTATGTGGCCCATGAGACTAAAAAAAATAAATAAGAGAGAAAACTCAAAAAGCAAATAAGGCTTGTGACAAGGGATTAACAGATGGCCATTCCATTTAAATATGCTCATTAGGAAATGAGCATTCTTTAAAAAGAAATAATTTCATTAACGTGTTAACCCTTTTTTTATTATCTGTTTATACGAATATCTGGTGATGCCGGTAGCCATAATGTATGTATAAAAAAAGGTATCATTGTTTACGTCTCATCTTTACAACTGTCTGCCACTAGTTATTGTGATTCATTGAGAACATTTCCAAGCTTCATATTATCTTTCAATTAATAAGCTTTCAATGTTTCCTGAAGAATAAAAAACATATTCATCTTCTCTGACCCTTTCTGTTGACAGAATCTGAGTCCAGTGACAGTAACAGGGTAGAAAAGATCCTTGTGAGTTTCACCTCTGTTACGTACTCTGATTGTTAGTTCTTTAGTTAAAATAGTATGAAGTCCTTTAGTCCTAGTGGAGCATATAAATAAAGTAATAATGATGATTACTTTTGCATCCCAAATTGTATCCCAAGTAGCAAGAAGATCTGCTCATATGGACGGGTGTTACTCACTTTTGAGAGTTTCTTTGTAGTATTCATAATATTCCAGGGCAAATGTGGGACATCTGAAGGATTACAAAGGGAATAAAGAAGTATATGGTGGGGGAAATGTCAATTCCTCTAGGTAAAATCATTAACCTTACGATTGGTGAGGACTATAGATCTTCCACTTATAATTTAAAAATCAGAAGGCGGTATGGCTGGGTGCAGTGGCTCATGTCTGTAATCCTAGCACTCTGGGAGGCCAAGGCAGGTATATTGTTTAAGCTCAGGAGTTTAAGACCAGCCTGAAGAAGAGTGACACCCTGTCTCTACTAAAAATAGAAAAAAATAGCTGGGTGTGGTGTTGCACACCCTTACTTGGGGTGCTGGGGCAAGAGGATGTCTTGAGCCCAGGAGTTTGAGGTTTCTATGAGCTATGATGTTACCACACTCTAGCCTGAAACAACATAGTGAGACGGTCTCAAAAAAAAAGTGACAAGGAGGTAGAGAAGTTCTTCAATCTATCCATTCAGCACAGAAACCATTTTTCAGTATTTCTTGCACAAATGCCCATTTAGCATCCACTGTAAGTAATCACCCAGTGGCAGCACACTATAAATAATAGCGTCTCAAGACAGGGTGCACTTTCCATCATGGTACATCTCACTGGTTGAATTTTGGTGAAATACAGATTTGCGATTTCTGTCATTCTGAAAACTCTACCTAATGCTTTTACTTAGTTCCTCTGAATAAATTTTCTTTCACTTGGACATTACAGCCCTTTTCTATGTGAAGAGAACTGTGGTGTCTGCCCCACGTCAAATGTTTTCAGGCTCCACGCGCAGTGTTCCTTCACGATTTCTTCTGTATCCTGGTGATGAGGAGTATGTACGTTCACTAAGATTCTGAGGGTGCTACCTGGAACTGAGCATTGTGAGTCGTCATTAATTAATGGCAATGTGTTTGTACGCATCAGAATTGGAAGATAAACACAGACTCAGTTCACATATAGGGAAAATCCTGCAAGGCCTGCCATCAATGGCTACAGCAGGGTAATTAATCTTATTTTGTGAACTAATTCTGTGGACTGGTTGAAGCAACTATCCTTTTGGAATATTTCTCATCCACATGCCTGAACAATGTACTAACGTGGCTGTGTAAGATGTCCTCATCAGTGTGTCTTATTTTTATAAAATATGTTGCATGAGAGCCTCGATCTGAAGTGCCTAGCAGAATGCTGGCAGATACTAGGTATTCAATAACAATTAGCTTCTTTCCCTTTCCTTAGTGTTTCTGCTTAGAGCAATAATATCATTTATTCCTGGATCTCCCACAGTCTGTCGGAGCTAAGGAAAGGCTAGAGCATATGTGTTTGTGCGTGTGGTTCTGGCATTCCATTGGGCCTTGGCTTGATGCTCATTGATACAGTTCCATGGATCGCTGTGCCTGACTTCTTTCTCATACAATGTATCATCTGTTCCATTAGCTCTGTCAATTTTCCACAGCTCTTTCTCCCTCAAAACCCCCTTGATCCTTTTACCTGTGGAAACAGTATCTGACTATTTTATCATCTGGCTATTTCAATTAAATTACATTAAAAAAGCATACAGTGAGGTTAAAAACGACCACTATATCACTCCAACTTTCTTCCATCCCCAGAAGGTTAATTGAAAGGCAGCCATCTTGGCGACGTTTAGACAAATGAGGATAATTATATGTTCTCCAGCTCTTTGAGAGGTTAATTGCTTAGATGTACGAAGCCTTGAAGAACAAAGAAGGAATAAATCAGAAACAGGACTATCATCTGAT
The DNA here is from genome assembly GCA_963574575.1 of Galagoides demidoff. Lineage (NCBI taxonomy): Eukaryota > Metazoa > Chordata > Mammalia > Primates > Galagidae > Galagoides > Galagoides demidoff. The sequence goes on from CAUYQV010095978.1 coordinate 22,925, forward strand.
AATGTAATTTTGTATATTCATGTACAACTCAAACAAATAAACCCCTAATTAGATGAACTTGTTCAGTTACATGGACATACTGCCGGTTTACCAGAGTTAGACACCCCAAATCTATGCACATCATTCAGAGGCCGTGGAGAGGGAGGAGGAGAATACTAACCTGTGCAGAGGTGAAGTAGGGGTTCCAGGGCCGTGGTGTAGGGGTTAGGGGAGAAACTTGTGTAATGGAATTTTGCTTCATTGTGTAAACACATCTAAGTAGGTTTAGATCATCTACCTCTTAATCACAAGTTGACTTCTGCCCTCCTCCTCAAAGACACCTCTTTATTTCTTCACTCAGTGTCATTTTCAACATCTAGGGAGAAACAAGGAAGTAGCATTAAAAGTAAAAGTCTCTCTGAAGAGCGGGAAAGGGCAATTGTAGGAGGCACCAGGACCAAGAGTCATGGACCCCCATTGTTCTTATCCTCTACTGGGTTTTTATTCACTTTTGTTGTAGCATAAAGACTCGGAGTCTGGATAGAAGTCAAAATGATTGACATTAGCCGAGTGTGCACGATGGATCCAGCTTTATTTTTCCCTTTGCATCAAAGTACCGCACGTACAAGGTAAAGTAAGTAAATAGACACACTCTACTTCTGTGTAGTTAATTGTCAGCCAGGTCACCACCAGGGACCAGCCCTGTTGGCATGCTTCCTTCTTCCATCTTCCAACCTCTGCGGGCTGAACATTTACTTGCACTGATGTTCACCTTCTCTTTTGCAACTATATTTCACCTTATTGTTTTGTCTCCAAGTCAATTATAAAGGTTTAAAGTCAGTAATGAGTCTTCACCTTATAGCTTTTATAAACAGTGTTTTCTACAGAATGACTTTACTTCTCAGTGGCTTCAGTGAGACATTTTCTTGGCCAATTAAATTAAAAATATCCTTACCATCCAGGTCATAGAGATTGTTTTTTTCCTACTCTTCATCAAGGGCTAGAATTTATTCTACATTTCACTTTGCTTTATATTTGGACCTTACTTTTTTATTTGCTTCTTTTGGAGTTTCTAAATAACTTGCTTTGTTCTTGCTAAGATAACACATATGTGCCTTTTAGGCATGTCGATCATGCCTTCATTTATTTACATTTTCCATTGTAATTTTGGTATCAATTATTCTTTTTCTTAAATTTCAGATTAATATGAGAGTACAAATAGTCAAGTTACACTGCTTGTTTTTGATAGCTAGAGTCCAAGTTGCAGTTGAGCTTTTCACCCACGAGGTGTGCCATACACCCTCACATTGTTCCCATTAGGTGAGAGCACACCAATCCTACTACTCTCTCCCCCAATCTCTTCCCCCTCTCCTTACCCGCCACTTAAACTTAATTGTGTTTTTCTCTTGTATGGGCATGTAGTTATTCATCTATTGGTTTCATAGTAGTATTGAGTACATTGGATACTTGTTTTTCCATTCTGATAAATAAGATGAATGTTCTTCAACTCCATCCAGGTTAATATAAAAAAAATAAAATCTCCATTTTTTTATGGCTGAATAGTATTTCATGGTTTACATGTACCACAGTTTATTAATCTCTTTATGGGGTGATGGGCACTTGGATTGATTCCACATCTTGGTGATTATAAAATGAACTGCAATGGGCTTGGCACCCATATCTCATACCAGGTCTGGTGGGTTAGAACCCAGCCTAAGCCTACTAAACAACAATGACAACAACAGCAACAACAAATAGCCGGGCATTGTAGCGAGCACCTGTAGTCCAAGCTACTTGGGAGGCTGAGGCAAGAGAATAGCTTAAGCCCAAGAGTTTGAGGTTCCTGTGAGCTGTGATGCCAGACTCTGTCTCAAAAAAAAAAAAAAAGAGCTGCAATAAACATTCTTGTCCAAATGTCCTGTGGTAAAATGATTTTTTTTCTTCTGGATAGATACCTAGTAATGGGACTGTGGGATTAAATGGAAGGTCTGTTTTTAGCTTGTTGGGGATTCTCCATACTTCTTTCGTTGGGGCTGTATTAGTCTACAGTCCTACTAACAGTGTAAAAGTGTTCTCTTCTCTATACAACTTCACCACCATCTCCAGCTTTGGGATTTTATTATGTGGGCTACTCTCACTGGGGTTAGGTACTATCTGAAGGTGGTTGTGATATGCATTTCTCTGATGATTAGGGAAAATGAGCATTTTCTTTTATGTATTTGTTGACCTTACATCTGTCTTTTTGGGAGAAGGTTCTGTACATATTTCTTGCCCAGTGACAAATGAGATGGTTTGTTCTTCCCTTGTTGAAAATTAATTATCCTTAAAGGCAATTTTTTTTTGGAGTGCCCACTGACTTCTAGTTCTCATCTGGACAACTTACTTTCTAAATTTATCATACTGCTGTTAGCTTAAGACATATTCTCATTAATTTCTGATTTGTTCCCACCATTTCTTTTATCCAACATCATCATCTTTATTTTCACCCTTATTTAATTCTAGCCAGACTTTACTTTAACCCTAATTTGGCTCCAGTACATCTTCCAGTAACTTTCTCAGAAAAATATAAGGAACCTAAATTTGGGGGTCCTTAAATGTACATCTGATTTTTTCTTTTTGTCTTTTTCATTGCATGTAGTAATTTAAAGTCCCCATAAATACAAGGACTAGGCAGACACCTGTGGATGCAGGCTCCAGATTTTCCATAGTACTAGGCCATCCTTACAGCCCCTGGCTCTAAGCAAACACAGGGCTCAATCCTTTCCTCGTATACCTCAGTGCTAGGTCAGGCCCTAAGGAACCAGGCTTTAGGATGGCCCCATGAATTCAGGTCCCAAGTTCCAAGCCCACCCCTGACAACTTCATGATTTCAATAACCAGGTCCACTGCCATAGACCCCAGTGCTAGGCTGACCCTTGTAGAATCAGGATCAGGCCAAGCATCACAGATAGGTGTCAGACCTGCTTCAATACTGTGCTAGACTCAGGGATGAAGGCTGAGGCCTTCCCTAGCATCACATCAGCCCCTAAAGATCTAAGCTTCTGGTCTACCCTCATGGGGGTAGACCAGACTTCAGGCAAATTCACATGAACCCAGTCTCTAGGTTTGCCCAATGGACACACGGCTCCAGGCCTGCCTCTGCAATCTCAGGCACCAGGACTCTGTAGACCACGCTCCCTTGCTCACTGACACAGGCAGTAGACCCTTCCGTCCAAGATCTCTAACAGCTCTACTACCTGTAGACCCTACCCTATAAAAGGTGAGTGACGAACAGCTTTTTCTCACAAAGATCATCTTGTAAAGAGTAAAACAGGTGTATACTTCTTCACATGTACAGATACTAACAAAAGAACAAAAGAATTAAAATATCAAAAAAAAAAGTGATATCACCAAAGAAACAAAATAAAGTACCAATACTGTCATGTACTGTATAATGAATTTTTGTCAATGATGAGTGTATATACAATGCTGGTCCTAGATGATTAAAATAGCATATTTTTGCTGTACTTATTTTATGTTTTGATATGTTTAGATGCACAAAACTTACTTTTGTATTACAATTGCTTATAGTATTCAGTACATTAGAATACTGTTTAGGCCTATAGTGTAGGAGGAATAGGCTGTACCATGTAGCCTGGGTGTGTAGTAGGCTATACCATATAGGTTTATATGCATACACTCTATGATGTTTGCACAATGAAAAAAATCATCTAATGACATATTTTTTCAGAATATGTCTCTGCTGTTAATCAATCTGCAATTGTTAACCCTAACTCATAGGTACAGAAATCTATGAGCTGTCTGGAAAAGAATTCAAAATAATTATCTTAAAGAAGCTCAGGTAGCTATAAAATGATACAGATAGGCAACTAAAGAAAAGAAAGAAAATAATACATTAACAAAACTACAAGTTTAATAAAAAACAAACTACAAAAAAACAAATTGTGGATCTGCAGAAATGGCTGGAAAAAAAATTTATGTAGAGCATCAGGGGTAGACTCAATAGAGGGGGAAAAAATCCACAAGATCAAAGTCAAGTCAGAGAAAAGAAAAAAATGAAAAAAAGTCAAAAGAAAAAAAGCCTATGGGATTTACTGAACACTATTAACTGAATGAATACAGGTATATTCAATATAGGCAGTCCAGAAGGAGCAAAAATATGGAAAGGGGCAGAAAGTTTATTTAAGGGGGATAAAATGAGCAAAAACTTCCCAAGTCTTGGCTCGGCGCCTGTGGCTAAATTGGCTAAGGCGCCAGCCACATACACCTAAGGTGGCCGGCCAAACAACAATGATGGCTGCAACCAAAAAATGGCCGGGCATTGTGGCAGGCGCCTATGGTCCCAGCTACTTGGGAGGCGGAGGCAGGAGACTCGCTTGAGCCCAGGAGTTGGAGGTTGCTATGAGCTGTGATGCCATGGCACTCAACCCAGGGGGGATAGCTTGAGGCTCCGTCTCAAAAAAAAAAAAAAAGGATTCCTGGATTATTTTGTCAGTGTTAATCTTCCTTTACTTGTTTACACTTAATGGTTGTGAACTCTAAGACTTCGGGGTCTTTGTTAAGGAGAAAATACACAGTTATGAAGAGTAATTTGGTAAGATACTGGTTAAATAATTTTAGAAAGTGGAAGGTTTTTGTCCTCCCCCCCACTTTTTTTTTTTTTGGAAAAAATGTCAAACCTACAGAAAAAATGTAAGCATAGTATCACCAGCTCCCAAATATTTGCCAGCTAGAATCACCAACTACTGATTGAGACATTTGGAAGTCAGTTTCAGACATCAAAGTACTTCAAGTGGATAGCTGTAGCCTTCAGCTTCTAACTCATTCCCACATCATCCTCACACCTAAGAAAGTTAACATCCATTAATACTCTCATATAGATGTAGAACATATTTAAATTCCTCCAGTTGTCCTCAAAAACATCAATTACAGCTTTTTTCCAACCTAAAATCTAATTGAGATTCACACGTCGGGTTTGAGAGTTACATATCTTTTGTCTTTTTCAATCCTAGATTAGGTGAATAACCAAGTCTTCCAACTTTTCATGCAGAAGTTTTAGTATCTATCACTGCCCTTGGCCTGAACCAGATATTATATTGGCCCTACAACAGTGGTGGCTATAAAGTTCTATTATTTGATCTGTAGTTAGTAGCTGGTTCCCTCTCATTCTCTCTGTGAGCATCACTATGCACTCATGGATATTGGGGGGGGGGGTGTTATAATCATTTTTTTGATAGTCAAATTGTTCCAAATTTGGCAGTGGGATCTCCTTCAAGCTAGCTCATCTCTCTGTGTGTTTTATATGACCCCATTAGTTTTTGAGCACTTTCTAGCTTTCTGGCATTAAAAAATATGTTCTAGGGCCATCTTGATCTTTTCCTACTCTAGACCTGAAACCAGTCACTTCTCTAGGGATCTCTGGTTCCTTCAAATGGGGAACGGTGTTTGGAAACAAAGATCTGGGTGCTAAGTGTCTCAGAACAAGTAGATCCAGATCTGAAACTAAAATTTGGAGATGTTTTTAAGAAGAAGAATGCAAAATTACATATGTAAAATTGGGTATATGGCCTTAGAAGAGATTCCTAAGTGAAGGGCTATCCAAAATATTTTTCTACATATTGATATATAAATATAAAAAATAATAAAAATATAAAATATGTAAAGTATAACCTTTTTCCTATGTATGGAGATCTTCGGGACCTTTTAGGATCTTTCAGTGAACAGAATATTCACGTCTAACACCATAGATTTCTTTCTGAGCTTCTGTCATTTCCTACTTTTGTATAAACCAGAATGAAAATCATGGTTCCAGAGATCATCAGTATATTTACTCATTTGTCCACTTTTACGATATAGACAATAATGGGTTTGGGATTCGAACAGCAAGATTCCTGTTAAGTGTTGATGGGACCAGGCATCAGGTCCTGGTGTTCCCAGTTCTGAAGAATGGTCACTGGCACCGAGCCAATGGAATAAATCATTAGAGCAAGCAGGTGTAAGCAGGCAACATGCCAAAGTCTTATTAAAGATTTAAAAATAGTACATTCTGCAGAGGTCAGCCCCTGTGAGCAGAGCAGACACTGAGTTTGACAAGATATTTCCTTTTATACTGATTCTCTAATTTTATGTTAAGTGGGAGGTAGATAGATTATTGATGGCTTTCCTTGGAAGGGGGTGGGGAATTCCTGGAACTGGGAATCTGCCCCCTTTTTATTCTTGTAAGGTAATTTCCAGGGTTGTCATGGTATTTGTAAACTGTTATGGAGCTAATGGTATGATTTTTGCTTTATTAGTGAGGGTAGTTCATTTAGCGACTCTGTTACTTAGCTGAGTGACTGCTCCAAAGACCCTCTGTGGAGGCTTTGACAATACCTCTATTTTGTAGTTTCTCTACCTTTCTAATTGGTCAGTTCTTGGGGCACCTCTTGATACATCGTCTGTTCTTTCTTGGGAGCCCCTTCCCTAAAGTCCTAATCAGGCTGTTCCCCAAACAACCCAAGTCTGTATAACCATATCTGTCCCTGTGAGAAAGTCCTTTGGACATGAATCAGTCCTCTAAAACAACCAGCTCTCCCAAAACAACCCACCTGCAAGGTCTTGTACCTGCAGGGTCTGGATTAGTCCAGTTATCCCATAACAACTCAGGCCAGCCTGACCCACTTTAGACCAAAATAGTATCCAGCATCCATCCTACTCATGTCTAACTGTTTAACCTAACATTCCTACCAAAAACAACCTACTGGGGCAGGGTGGTAGCTCAGTGGGTTGGGTACTGGCCACATACACCAAGGCTGGCGACTTTGAACCCGGCCTGGGCCAGCTAAAACAACAGTGACAACTGCAACAAAAAAAATAGCCGGCGGTGTGGTGGGCACCTGTAGTCCCAGCTACTTGGGAGGCTAAAGCAAGAGAATTGCCTGAACCCAAGAGTTTGAGGTTGCTGTGAGCTGTGACACCATGGCACTCTACCCAGGATGACAGCTTGAGACTCTGTCTCAAAAAAACAAAACAAAAAAACAAAAACCAAACAAACAGACAAAAAAAACCTACTGATAAAATTCAATATTTTCTTATAGTTCTTCTCAATATGTTATATATCTTACTCAGCATATACAGCCAGATGACTATATTAGAATGTTATTTGACTTTTTCTGAATTGTCATATCAATTCAGTATGCAGTTAATTTCATTTGTTTCCATTTGAATTCATTTCAGGGTTTACTTTTTAATTCTCTTTAATTTTTTTTTCAAATGCAAAACATTTATGATTAAAGGTTAAAAAGATTCACTGGGGAGTTTCCCTCTTATTCTTGTCTCTCTAAGAAGATATACCCATCCTGTATAAGAAATCATTTTTGTTAATTTGTGGCTTATCCTTCACATTTTTGGGGGGCAAAATATGAAACTAGGTATACAAATTCTTAGTTCTCTTAAAAAAAAAAAAACACATACATAGAATCTTTTGTACCTTTGTTTTTAGTTTTTCCCAACAAAATATTGTCTCAATTCGAAATTTCAAATTTACTTAACTCAAACCCTCAGGCAGCTGGTACAGTAATTATAATTCTGGCAAGTCACATGGCACCGGCTTGGCGCCTGTGGCTCAATCGGCTAAGGCACCAGCCACATACACCTAAGGTGGCGGGTTCGAATCCAGCCCAAGCCGCCAAACAACAATGACAGCTGCAACCAAAAAATAGCCGGGCGTTGTGGTGGGCGCCTGTGGTCCCAACTACTTGGGAGGCTGAGACAGGAGACTCGCTTGAGCCCAGGAGTTGGAGGTTGCTGTGAGCTGTGATGCCACGGCACACTACCCAGGGGGACAGCTTGAAGCTCTGTCTCAAAAAAAAAAAGTCACACAGTGCTTTTCATGTCTCACTCAGACCCAGAACACCCACTATTTCAGGCCAGAAATTCAAGGCTTTGCAGCTAGTTTGGCCTTTAGTCTTAGGTCAGTAAGCCTACCAAGCATGTAGGAAAAGATAGCCTGCAAAACTTTTTTCTTGAGAGATCAGGAAGGCAGAATTTAGGGATCTCATTCCCCAGTGTGCAGTGTGAGAATAAGAGACAGGAAATGGGGAAGGGGGGGCAGGGAGGAGGGATGGGAGGGAGGGGAGAAGGAGAGGTGGTCTCAGTCCCTTTCTAAGAGTGACCTCCAGCACCTATCAGCTATGTGACCTAGGGGGCGTCACTAAGCATATCTTAAACTTCCTTTCTTTAATCTCCTAATTCCGAGGCACATTCAAGGGAATGCTGAGTGGATCTATTAGGAAAAGTGGATAAACGTCTAAGACTGTGGCCCATGATAAACCCTTAATAAATTGGGGGTTATGGGGATCAGGGCTATCTCCCATATTCCAAGATTCCCCTCCCCTGGAGAAAATGCGAGCTTTGCCACCTCTGATTTTCCCCCCAGCAAATAAAACAGAGCTGTGACCTTCGCAAGGTCACATTGTGAGTCAGTGATAGAAGCTGGAAATAGAACACAGGCTTTCTGAGTCCCACCTGCGCCATTCACCGGCTCACACTACTCCCTCCCGGAAAAGGAACCTCTTATCACTCCAGGACAGACATTGCTGGTAACAGGGAGAAACTTCTAGATTCCCTTTCTCAGTTCTGGTTCTGTGTTTATTCTTAGTGTCAAGGTGCTTTGTAATTCATATTCAAAAAGTTCAAAACAAGGGATGCAAACACCCAAGGTACCTATGTTTTAAAACCTGATGTCATACCTTCCCCAGCTCTCCCAGCAGCCTCCTTATGGGCTCTGTGCTCCCATCTTGTCTCACTCCTCATTCTCATCTGATTCCTCCCTTCGGCTGGGCCCTGGGAACTAGTCGAATGGTGGTCCCCAGGACATCCCCGATTTGAGGCCTGGTCTCTGTAAGCAAAAAAAAAAAAAAAAAAAAAAAATCCAGGCTTGGTACCCATAGCACAGTGGTTACAGTGCCAGCCACATAAACTAAGGGTGGCAGATTCAAACCCAGCCTGGACCTGCTAAACAACAATGCCAACTGCAACAAAAAAATAGCAGGGCGTTGTGGCAGGTGCCTGTAGTCCCAGCTATTGGGAGGCTGAGACAAGAGAATCACTTAAGCCCAAGAGTTTGAGGTTGCTGTGAGCTGTGACACCAAGGCACCCTACCTAGGGTGACATAACAAGATTCTATCTCAAAATTAAATAAAATTAAAACAAATAATCCAATATCCAGGTATGAGAGCTTCCCCTTCGGTTACCAGACTTCCAACTATATTTGCAACTATATTATATCCAAGTCCCAGCCCATATTACCAAGGGTAGAGGGTTCAAACCTGGCCCCCGCCAAACTGCAACAAAAAAATAGCTGGCCATTGTGGCGGGCACCTGTAGTCCCAGCTACTCAGGAGCCTGAGGCAAGAGACTCACCTAAGCCCAGGAGTTCGAGATTGCTGTGAGCTGTGTGACCCCAAGAGAGACTCTGTCTCTACAAAAAAAAAAAAAAAAAAAAAAGATGATGATGCCAATACAGGCAGTCCCTAGGTTACAAACCAGACCAGTTCTGTAGGTTTGTTCTTAAGTCAAATTTGTATGTAAATTAGAACAGGTACATTTACCTATTGTGTGTAATAGCCCCCATTCATAGGTGCTTGTCATGTGCTGGGGTCTGAATTTAGGCACAAATGCTAGGTTAGAACAAGAACGTGGTCGTGCTTGGTGATGTCATTTGGATTACTGGTGTGTACTGACCCTGATCAGCTCCTGGCCAACCTGGGCAGAAGGCATGAGGATATCTCAAGGGTCCTGGGAAAGAAGGCAGGCTCTAGTCCTTTGCTTGGGACAGTCTGACTTGATGGAACCTGGTCTGTTCTCCAGGGACACTGCTATGTCTCTGTCCCCCACTCTCCAGCCTATCCTAAGCAGCTCCGCGTTCCCATCCCACTGTCCTTCCTTATCATTACCACCAGGGGGCACCACCTGCTCCCACACCAGTCTGAGTTGATTTCTTGGTCTCAAGCATCAGTTTCCTCTCTGGCCAGCGGGGACCTGTTTTTTAGAAGTAAAACCTTTGCCAATGGCTTGAGCCGCCCAGGAGTTGGAGGTTGTAGTGAGCTATGATCGTGCCACTGCACTCCCGCCTAGGTGACAGAGTGAGACCCCATCTCTAAGTGAATAAATAAACTCCTGTTTCTGGAGTTTCACCTCTGGTAACAGGAAATGAATCTTCTACCAACCTAACTAGGGGCAGGGTCATAGCAACAGCTGGGAATCTGGGTTTGGAGTCAGAAAGACCTGGATCCAATCCTGACTGAGCCACCTTGTGCCCAAGGTCACTTTACTTCTCTAAGCCTCAGTTTTCCCATCTAGGAAATGGGATAATACTAGTGTCTACATTGCTGAGTTGTTCATGAGGATGAAATGAGGTACCTGTTATATCAAGGGCTTAGCAGTGAGACAGACACAGAGTAGCAACCCCCATTTGGTAACCACAGAATGATCTATTTCTCTCTTTACATGTATAGCAAATAAAGGTTTTGTGTAGGCAGACGCTTTCAGGTAAAGAATTTTAAGAACTCTGGAATTTTTTAGCTAATGACACCCTAACATTCTAGGGTCAGTGTTAGTGGCTTTCCCTGCCCTGAACTGTTCCCCACTCTGAGTGTAGCCCACTTGAGACAGACACACAGCCATACACACAGCCAGCTGAGCCCTCTCAGCGCTGGCTGACTTTGTGAGCACAGTTATAGGTGACCGGTGCCTCCCACCCCCACCGTGGCTCACTGTCTTCATTGGTCTAAGCGTGGGCAGACTAATGAGACTGAGGACATGGGTCAGTCCCTCAGCCTGGCACAAGGGGACATCTGTTCTCTGCTCACAGTCGGAATTCTTCGAGCTGGCCAGCCACCCAACACATTTGTCACCTTGGGTAGGGCTGTGGGAGGTAGAGAATGTGCCGCCGCCCTTTCTGTTCCAGGAGGTGGGAGGCACATGTCCCCGCAAGCTCAGGAGTCGTCCCAGTCCTTCTTCACCTGCCGCTCATCTCCATCCATTGGCAAGGCCCCTTGGGTCTCCACCGCCACCTTCTTGGTTCAAACCAGAACCTTTACAGTAGCCCCTGGCTGGCCATCTGGCTTCCACTCTTGTTCATCACCTGCTCACACTCCCAACACTCAAAGAAGCCAAAGTGACCCTTTAAAGTACATGTCAGACCTTGCTTTGATACCTCCGAGGGCTTCCTGTGAAGATGGCCCCCAAGGGTTCCCAGCAGGGGCAGAGGGGCCTACAACTTGCTTCTAACATAGACTATGGCAGAGGCAAGGGGTGCCATTTCTGCAATCAGGTTACAAAAGGTGGGACTCCCATCTTGCTTGCAGATTCTCTCTCTTGCCTCCTGGGCTTACACAGTTGGGTGCAGCAAGCTGCCATGTTGGCCTGGCCCTCCCAGCAAGGAGCAGAGTGGGCCTGAGTGTCATTGTTATTTAGCAGGATGGATGGCCCACGAGGAACCGAACCCTGCCAACGATGACATGAACTCAAAGCAGGGCCTTCCCCAGGTGAACCCGGACATGATTCCAGCCCACTCAACACCTTGACTGGAACCTGTGAGACTCCCAGAAGGAGAGGACCCAGAAAGGCTGCCCAGACCCCGACCCACAGAATCGATGAGATTAAAAATGTGCAAAATGCCGGGTTGGGGGATGGCTCACTGCTGTAATCCTAGCAGTCTGGGAGGCTGAGGCAGGTGGATTGACTATGCTCAGGAGTCTGAGACCAGCCTGAGCAAGAGTGAGACCCCCATCTCTAATGAAAACAGAAAAACTGAGACAAGAGAGTTGCTCGAGCCTAAGAATTTAAGGTTGCTGTGAGCTATGAAGACACCATGGCACTCTACCCAAGGCAACGGAGCGAGACTCTGTCTCAAAAAAAAAAAAACTGCAAAATGCAGGGGTAATTTGATACATAGCAGTAGCTAACTAATACACGATTGGCAGTTGGAATGAAAGCCTCCCAGTCCCTGCATGGCCTGGCCCCATGTACCCCCCTCCCACTTCATTTTGGACCCCTCTTCTCTTGGCTTACCTCTCTCCAGGCCCTATGGTCTTTTTTTTTTTTTTGAGATTGAGTCTTATTGTGTCTCCCTTAGTTGAGTACTGTGCTGTCACAGCTCACAGCAACCTCAAACTCTTGGGCTTAAGTGATTCTCTTGCCTCAGTCCCTAGCTGGGACTACAGGTGCCCAACCACAACACCTGGCTGGTTTATTTTTTTTGGTTATTGTTGTCATTGTTGTTTAGCAGGCCCTGGCCAGGTTGGAACCCACCAGCCCCAGTGCATGTGGCCCGTGCCCTAACCACGGAGCTACGTGCCCTGAGCCCCCTGTGGTCTTTCTATATGTCCAGTTCCTCCCGCTCTTCCCCACTGCAGGACCTCCGCCCTTGCTGTGCCCTCCTCCTGGGTTTTTTCCTCCCCAGCTCATGGCCCGATTGGCACCACCTGATCATTTGGTTCTTCTCAACCAAATGGCACCTCCCCAAACTGGCCGTTGCTCACTTCCCCGTCTTCCCCCAGTCACACCTCTTGTTTTATTCTCGCCAAAGCCCATCGGCACTCTTTGCCTCCGACATTACCTGGCTTGCTGCTTTGCAGGCTTCCTTACAATCCTCCCTATGTTTCCTCCTGGAAAATGGGATCTCTGTGAGGGTCAGCGCTTTATTTCAGTTCCTAGAATCAGCCCCACAACAGACAGGTGCTCAAGAAAGACTTAAGTTACTAACTGCCCCCGGCTCGGCGCCTGTGGCTCAAGCAGCTAAGGTGCCAGCCACATACACCCAAGGTGGCAGATTCGAATCCCCAGCCCGGGCCCGCCAAACAACAATGATGGCTGCAACCAAAAAATGGCCAGGCGTTGTGGCGGGCGCCTGTGGTCCCAGCTACTTGGGAGGCGGAGGCAGGAGACTCGCATGAGCCCAGGAGTTGGAGGTTGCTATGAGCTGTGATGCCACGGCACTCTACCGAAGGGGAAAGCTTGAGGCTCTGTCTCAAAAAAATAAAAATAAAAAATAAAAAAAATAGAAAAAGACCTTGTCTCCCAAAAAAAAATTTTTTTTAATTCTCAGTGACACTCATCTTAGAAATCAAGGGTCTTGATGACAAATATTAAGGTGCTATGTACCAAGGCCAGTCTTTGAGCACAATCTCCAGTTAGAATTATATTTTTATTCCTTCCTAATCAAAGAAACGCAATTCTTCTGCTCCCCCACACCCCAAAAAACAGTATTAAAGAAAAGGCTCAGTAACTCACAGCCATAATCCTAGCACTTTGGGAGGCTGAGGCAGGAGGATTGCTTGAGTCCAGGAGTACAAGACACACTCAGAAACTGATAAGAAAAAGACCTATACCCTGTAGAAAATAGTGAATGATACATTAACAGGAAAGCCAAATGGCAGAAAAATATATAAAAACACACTCAACCTCACCATTAATAAGAAAAATACCAATATAAACCACAAAAGGATAGTATTTTCAAAATATTAATAAATCTAACACCATGAAGTTTGGGTGAAGAAAAGCACCTTTATGCCTATATTCTCAGCACTCTGGGAGGCTGAAGGGGGTGGAATGCTTAAGCCAGGCGTCCTCAAACTGCGGCCTGCTGAGGATATTTATCCGGCCCACCAGGTGTTTTTGCCGCCGCTGCCTTGTCCTGCTTAGCAGCCAACTTGTCCCAGGCCCACAGTCCGGCCCTCCACAATCTGAGGGACAGTGAACTGGCCCCCTATTTAAAAAGTTTGAGGACCCCTGGGTCTTAAGCTCACCAGTTTAATACCAGTCTGAATAAGAGCAAAACCTTATGTCTAAAAATAGCCGGGCGTTGTGGTGGGTGCCTGTGGTCTACTTGGGAGGCTGAGGCAGGAGACTCACTTGAGCCCAGGAGTTGGAAGTTACTGTGAGCTGTGATGCCACAGCACTCTACCCGGGGGGACAGCTTGAGGCTCTGTCTCAAAAAAAAAAAAGGAATTAGGCTATAGCTGTACCCGAAACAAATACTAACAGTGTTTAATCACAGTGGCAGTTACTGTTCTATT